>JAJPUD010007273.1:92053-110783 GCA_023553655.1 Myrmecobius fasciatus
AAAAAAAACAATTGATACTGAGTGAAATGATTAAAAACAGGAAAACAGAGAAAGGCAAAAAACAATCCTTTCTGTCAATGCACTCATGGTCGTCAAAAGTTGCAAGCCTAACTTCCCCAACATTTTTGAGAAATAGAAAATTTCCTTGTAATTTTCTGAAAATATAGTAGAGTCTGAATGAGGAGGTTTTTGAGACTGATAACCTGAGCAGCAATTGGAAGACCCATGGCTTCAGATTATAACATTTTCCCCATGGATATACTGAAAAACTGCAGCAGAGATGGGGGGGGGTTAGAAAGACTGGGACAGAAACAACTACTCTGGATTTTCTTGAATAACACATCTAGATCCAACAGCCTCTTTAGGAATTTTTTCTTTAGGTAGTCCCTCTTCTTGTTTTTCAGCCATTCAGTTGTATTTGATGGGGATCAGAAGCCATCAAGAACAACAAAATGGCTGAAAAACAAGAAGAGGCACTATCTCAGCCATTGTTATATCTATTTATATCTATTTATCTATATATATGTATATATATTTAGATTTATATATACATATATAAAAATATAAATAAATAAATATATGTGTAAGTAAAAAAAAGATTATCAGATTTATTAGCATACAGTTGGGCAATTATTGCTCTAGTTTGCTCTTTATTAGTAGAAAGTTCACCTTTTGCATTTTTGATATTACAATTTTTCTTCTTTCCCTTTTCTAATCAAATTAACTAAAGTTTAATATATTTTATTGTTTTTTTCATAAAACCAGCTCTTAGTTTTTTATTGTTTAGTTTTCTTGCTTTCAGTTTTATTAATATTCCCTTTTATTTTCAGAATTTCAAATTTGTTCTTTAATTGTGGATGTTTAAATTGTTATTTTTAAAAGATTTTTTAGTTACATGCCAAATTCATTGATCTCTTTCTCTATTTTACACAAGTGAACATCTAAGGGATATAAAACTTCCCCTAAGAACTACTTTTGCTGGATCCCATAAATTTTGGTATGGCTTAACCATACCAAATGTGAATGTGATGAATTCTCTCATAGAACAGAAGCAGATAGCAGACTGGATTAAAAGCCAGAAGTTACATTTTTCTCTTGTTTCTCTTTTCCTCTTCCCCAGTGTTTTGCTTCTGACTACCACCTCCTTTGAACAGCCCTCCCCTTTTTACAGCCCCTCCTCTTGCCATATTTTTTATTCTTCTTCCTATTACCTCTCTCTTTCCTTCCCCTTTCTAGTCCTACTTCCCTATTGGACGAGACAAGTTTCTTTATTAAATGAAACACATCTGATATTCTTTCTTTGATACAAATCCAATGAGATTAAGGCAGATACAATGCTCTTTCCCCTCTCTTCTTTCCCTCAACTGTAGTAGGTCTGTTTTGCCTCTTCATGTGATGTAATTTACCACATTTTACCTCCCCTTCCTTCTTCTTCCAGTACATTCCCTTTTCCCTTTTACTTTCTTTTTTAATATCATCAAAGTACAGTCAAATTATACCTATATACTTTAAGTATACCCCTAACAAAGATATAGTTCTCAAGAGTTAAACATATCATCTTCCCATATAGGGATGTAAAGATTTTAATCTTTAAAAAACATAATTTTTTCTTCCTTTTAACCTTTTTATGATTTTCTTGAGTTCTGTTTGAAGATCAAACTTTCTGTTTTGCTCTGTTTCTGTTTTTTCATCAAAAATAAATGAAAATGCCCTATTTCATTAAATGTCCATCTTTTTCCCTGAAAGATAATGCTTAATATTGCTGGCTAGCAAAATTCTTGGTTGCAGTCCAAGTTTCTTTGTCTCTGGAATATCGTATTCTAGGCCCTTCAATCTTGTGGAAGTTGCTAGCTCCTGAGTAATCCTGATTATGGTTCTTTGATATTTGAATTGATTCTTTCTGGCTTCTTGAAGTATTTTCTCCTTGATATGATAATTCTGGAATTTAGCTACTATAATGCTCAGGGAGAAACTGAGGCAGTATCACACATTGGAAATTAGGTAATGCTTTATTGATGTTAATTGAGAGTTCAGAATCCATAGCTATGGATCAGGAGTGCTGGAACTCATGTCTCAAAGCATGCAGTCCAGCCCAGAGAGTTAGACTGACAGAAATGTCAGCCGACTGAATAGTACAAAGTATTCAGCATCTCATTGGTGGAGAACATGATTTTTAAAATCTCTATAGCCCAGGGAGACAAAGAAGTCATGCAAACAGCTGAGCACATCTGGTGTCCAAGGAAATCATAAATTCATTTCTAGCATGTAGGGAGTGAAGGATCCCTGAGACAGAAACTGGGCAAAGAAGACTACTAGTCTGTGTCATATAGATAAGGGGTATGTCGAGGCTGGCCATTTGGAGGTTTTATAACTCCTTTGGAATGTGAGTCCAATTATTTCTGAAGGTCAGGAAGTGGGGATTGCTTTTTTTGGGCAGCACAATTAAAGGAAACTGAAACAGCAACTGAAGGAGACTGAGACAGCAACTGAGGGAAACTGAGACAGAAACTGAGGGAAACTGAGACAGGGAAACTGTGGCACAACACTACAATATTCCTTGGAGTTTTCATTTTAGGGTCTCTTTCAGGAGGTGATTGGTGAATTCTTTCAATGGCTATTTTATCCTCTGGTTCTAGAAAAAGAAGGCAATTTTCCTTGAAAAATGTTGTCTAGATTATTTTTCCCCTCTTTCCCTACACTATTTCAGTCATTAGAAATTATATATCTCTAGAAGGAAAAGAAAGCCTTTTCCCCAACCTCCACACCTGTCCCCAAAGTGTGCCTTGAATTTCATACTCTGCCTTGGTAATCCAAGTGGGGTCACTACCATTTATAAGAATTTGTACTGCCTCCAAGACAATGTGATATAGTGGATGGAGAGTTGAACTTAGAGTCATGAAAAGCTGGTGCTAGTGCTGCTTTTGATGCCTATTGGCTAGGTGACCCTGGGGAAAACCTTGAATCTCTATGTGTCTCAGGAAATTCTCACACTATGTATTGTTAACAATCATTTATTATACATGTACTATATTCCAGTCACTATGTTGAGAACTGGGGATGCAAAGAGAGGCAAAACCATCCCTCCCCAACAAAATAACAATAATGAAAACAACAGCAAAACTGCCCCTGTTCTTGGGAATGCACATTCTAATGAGTGGAGGACATGGTATTAGAAGCTCCATTGATGAGCAGAGTTCTATTACAGGAAGTAAAATTACAAATTTGATCCCAAATGAAAAAAAAAATTATCACTGTGAAAGATTCTCTGCTATTGATGGAATACTCAGTTTGTTATAAGATTAAGGCAGTAATCTCTACACATTCAGAAAACGAGATCTAGATGTAAACAGATGAAGGAAAAAGTCTTGTTTTCCAATCCAAATCTTCTTGGGTAGATAAAACATTCAGATCAGGGTATGAATTTTTCCACTTTCCTCTCAATGACACAGGCATGCAGGGCCTGACAAAAATTCTAGCTCATTCCTAAGAGTGACCTGTTATATGAGGGAGATTATGATGCTAACTGACTTTTCACCTTTACCTGTCTCTGATGAGTATGCAAACATCATTCCAATATTAGTTTTATAAAAGGATTTTGCATCTGATTTTGATATTTTTTAGCCCAGAGCACTTCTCTTTCATAGAATCATTAGTATGGGTCTTATCTACTCGAGCTTTTTCTTTGTCTTTTTCAGAGTACTAAATTTGCAGATAGGAAAAAGGGCAGATAGAGACTTGTTAATTATAAAAGAAAAGGTCTTCAAAATATTGAGATACTGGACAAACCCTGTCTTCAGTATGGTATTCTTTTGTGGTCATCTTACTTTAAGAGTGATATTGAGAAACTGGAAAGTTTCTGGAGGGTTGACCAGGGTCCTAAGAAGTATAGAAATCTTACACAATATGAAGAAAACTTGATAAAACAACTTATTTAGACCACAGAAGAGGCTTGTAGAAGTTTTATAACTATTTCCACTTATTGAAGGATTTTTAGGTGGAAAAGGGAGAGACATTTTACGTATCCCTAGGAAACAGTATGAAAATGTGGAAGGGGATTGAATATTGTTAATGGTTAAATTGTAAGAATAAACTTTATAACAAATAAATATGTGCAATACTAGAATGGCTCACCTTACGAATTAGTGAACTCTCAATTACTGGAATTCTTTAAATAGAGTCCAGATAAGTTATGGAAACTGTAAAGAAGGATTCCTCTCATGGAAATGAGTTCAATCAGTTTTCAATAACATCATTTTCAGTTATAAAACTCTCAATCAATTCACAAGGAGTGATTTTAAACATTACACACTTAAAGGTAATGAAGTATACTTTAACAATAATAGTTATTATTGCTTTGCTACTTTGTTGGGGGAGAAAGCAACAGTGCATGTATTAGCTGTCTATAATGATAGACTCTACTACTTGGAATTCATATATTTCTAAAATAGAAACATAAATATAATATTAATATGCCACAAATAAAGGAGACTTGTTAAAAAAAATACAAAAATTATGTTAATATATTTTTCACCAAGAACTAAAGTTCTTTCTATTTCTGCTTTCTACTTTTAGTCCTTTGGTTGTTACCTAAGTATGCTAAGATCCAAAGATTCTGTGAGACTTTCTGTTGATCCCTTTATACTGATGGTCAATCTACTAATGACTCTGAAAAAGGAACTTTTTTGTTTGGTTCAATAATCTCATGTGAAGTCATATTTTGGCTCAGCATAAACTTCTTTCTGTTAGTACTATCTAACATAGCATTCCCCTTCACTTGAGGTGTTCAGATAGACAGATCACTAGTAAAAATTATGTAAAATGGCCATTTTGGCCTCTTTACATAGATTTGTGAAATTTATTTCTGTAATATATTCTGTTGTATGTTTCCATTGAAAGGAAACAGGGTTTGAGGAAAAGGATCATTGGATTTGGAATCAGAAACTTGAATCCTTTGATTTCAAGTTTACCATTTACTGCTTGCTAACCTTTGTTCAGGACCCTTGATCTCAGTTTTATCTTACATCTAGTCTCTGTCACTTATTGCCTTTGTTTTAGTTCTACTTTTACACTGCACAAATATACCTAACATCCACATCTGATCAGGTCTCTCTTTCCTATAAGGAGAAAACTGGGATGATTTCTATGAGTTTCTCCTCACTTAAATGATGCTGGATTTGATTATATTGTCATTTCTTACTATTTCTTTCTGACTTGTGCCTTGGCACTTTCTGACTTAACACAACCACTTCATATCCCCACCAGTTCCAGTTCAGCAGTCAGAAAGAACAGTGGTCAATGTTGTTTTCTTTTTCATGGATTCCCTATTTATTTTAGGAAGTAGCCTCACATTTTATCTAAAATTGTAACCTTTATTCTTGTTTTGTTGGCACATTTCAATAGGATTCTACACAGAATTAATTAGGATCACACTTAATTACTATCTGAGCTGACTGAAGATTCTCTAGTGTCATTCCATATTTCTATATAAGTCTTGCTATTCTAGTCATATGTGGAGTCCTTATATACACAGAAACCAAAACACTTTTCTTTTAAATTTCTTTTATATTAGGTATAAAATTAAGTTAAGTTAATGGCTGAGACATCATTTCAATGGAAAGTGACTCAGGGTTACTGAAATCTGGACCAATAGTCCAACCAAGCCTGAAAAGGTTTAATCAATTATTTCATCATTATTAATTAAGTACCTATTATATATCCTACATTGTGCTAGAAGCTGGGGATAAAAAAGACAAAAAAATGGAGCTCTCCTTAGCCCCTCCCCTCAACATAAGATTTGAAATTGGGTCTGGTGATGATGGAGGGTGCAACTATTGTCCAAGGATTAATGTAGGTAAGTCTGTTGTCTTGTCACACACCTTGGTTACACAGTGATGAGTATATGAGCAATGCCCAGTCATGAAGACTATTTTCCAAGTCATACAGGATGTGATCTGCATCAATGGAATGTGCCCCTTATTGATGAAGTCCATTAAATTATGTTACTTTGAAAAATTAAGGTATGAAAAAAAATTTAGAAAGAAAACAAGGCATGGGAAGTATGCTATTTCTACCAAAATCATGCCAGTAAGAACAAATAGAATTGGTCAGCAATTCATAAAATGCTTTGAGGCTTATACTTTGCTTTAGGACAAAACATACATTAAGTTTTGTATTGAAAGCCCTTTACCTTTGAAAATGGATCCCACTTATCTTTCCAAGTTACTTGACGCTTCCCAGGTGGATGTTGTATTCACCTTCATGTATCCTATATTGCATTAAAATTGGTATTCTTCTTTATCTCTGTATAGGATTTTACCTTTGCCCAGTAGTGCCACATTACTCTAATGCTTTCTCTTCTCAACTCTCTTTTGGAACTTCTACTTTCCTTCAAGGTTCAGGTCATGTGTCACCTCTTATAAAAGACTTTTTTTCCAATTCATCCTCCTTGCCAGTATTCTCCATAACAATTTGCCTTTGTCTTAGAGATTTTTTGCATTTATTTATCTATGCATATGCTGCTGCTATACTTAGTGGAATGAAAATCCTTTTGAGTGTAAGCATTGCATGATTTTTATATCTACTGGACTTAGCCTAATTCCTGAAACATTGAAGGTACCAATTAAATACTTAGATATTATCTCCACTTGGATAAAGAAACTGTGCCATTGAGCAACTGAATAAGGTGCTCTTTGTTACCCAGCTAGTATTTGAAGCATTATAGAATTCTGTAGTGGAATGGCACAGTCTACACTCTCCCTGTCTCCACTTTTCCTGCATTTCTTGGAGGCTCAGATTATATGATCCAATTTATTTCTATCACCTCATTTCCTTCTCCAGTTTATTTTACAGAAGAGGGAACTGAGACAAGCAGGGTTTAGTGAGTTGCTCAGGATCACACAGCCACTAAGCATCTGAGGCCAGATTTGAACATAGAAATCTGACTCTTCCTGACTCCCAGCACAATACTCTAAGCATTATGGCACCATTTACCTATGCTTTTATCATTTAGACTTCTACATTTGCAAAGAAGAATTAATTTAATCTGTTTATGCTCTAGTTTATTTTCTAAGAGAAACTATTTTGAATCATTGAAATTAAACTTTATGTCATCCTGACACATCCCCACATTATGACATTGATATATCTTAGGATCACTGACCACTACCCTTATCTCAGTAATGCCACCTTATGAAATTTACTACATTTACAATTATGGGTTCATGTGTAGGGGTTATAGTTGTTGGCAATAAAGAGAGATCCTTTGTTCATCTTGCCTCTCCATATAAATCTTTTGTAAATTCCTGATTTCCAACATGATCTCAAACATCAAAAATGTATTCTTAGTGCTAGAGGATTATTCTGGGTTCCATCTGAGTGTATCTATTATCATCATCAGTATATAGATACTTCCTCTCATTTCTGGAAGCCTGAAAATCCTGCTAGAGCTAGAGCTATTTGATAAGTATAAAAATATCATAAATGAATCTCTTTCTCTCTTAAAATAATGTAGTAGAAAACATCAGATTTTGAATTAGATGGTCCAATCTCAGTTTTTCAACTTATTGTCTCTTGGATGTCTACAATGTAGGTCCACAAAGTGTTAGAGATGGAAGAAGTCTCTAGAGATAACTTGGTTTGGTGGTATCAAATTCAGATAAAAAATGGATCCCTGCAGAAGGAAATTTACAAATTACCATTGTCTTATGTTATGATATAAAATTAAAATTGAAATAGGTTTTATTTATATTGTTATATATTTCCTAATTACACTTTAATTTTCTTTGGGTAATATTCTGAAGCTGTAAGCTATGATCATCCTAATTATTGATAGATGACACAAGTGACACCCAGAGAAATAAATGCCTCATCCTAGGTCACTAAGCTAGGAGGAACAAAAATGGTACTTCTACTGAGGTCTTTTGGCTAAATTCAGAGCATTTTCCATGACATTACACTGTTTTATTTAACCTATGTAGGTCTGTTACTTCATTTTTATCTCCATTTTAATAGAATATTTTGTCAATTTATATATTTTATATTTATATTTATAATATATATTTTATGTATTATAATATTACAATAAAATATTTTATCAAATAGGGATAATCATATTGGCAGTGCCTACAAAAGTTCGTTGTCAGGAATAGATCATATGAATTAGTTAAGAAATTTTATATCTACAAAGCCTTTTATACTTGGAAGTTATTATTATTGTTGTCATTGCAGTTGTCAGCCCCTTAGAAAAATGATTTTTCATAGTAATAGGAGCAGATCAGATGGGCAGTTTCTAGTCCCTCCTCAGAAAGCAAACTCTGGGAAACCAGGCTATTTCTTGAACAGAGCAGCCAAGCTATCCACCGCAAACATAAGGGGCCTCTGTGTATAAAGCTACTCTGTGTTCAGAGCTACACAGGAAGCTTAGGACAATGCCACCTTTACACTAGGAGCAGAATCCCACCTTAAAAGTAAAAAGGGGAAAATACCAAAAGAAAAGGAAAGGAAAGGAGCAAGAAAAAGAAAATAAAACCTTGACCATAGAAAGCTACTATAGTGACAGTACAGGCTAAACACAAACTCAGAGGAGGACAAAATGTCCAAAGAAAAAATCCCAAAGAGTGATATGAATTGGTCTCAAGCCCACAGAGGCTTCTTAGAAGTGCTCATAAAATACTTTAAATGGCAAATAAGAAAGGTAGAGAAAAACATGAGAAAAATTGAGATTAATGCATGACTCAACAATTCGGAAAAAGAAGGCAAAAAATGTCTGAAGAAAACAACTCTTTAAGCAGTAGAATTAACCAACTGAAAAAAAGGGATACAAAAGCTAACTAAAGAAAATCACACATTAAAAACTAGAACAGGGAAAAT
This sequence comes from Myrmecobius fasciatus, assembly GCA_023553655.1. Taxonomy (NCBI): domain Eukaryota; kingdom Metazoa; phylum Chordata; class Mammalia; order Dasyuromorphia; family Myrmecobiidae; genus Myrmecobius; species Myrmecobius fasciatus. The sequence continues at coordinate 100,922 of JAJPUD010007273.1, forward strand.
GGAAGCTAATAACTTTGTGAGACAGCAAGAATCAGTCAAACTAAAAAGAATGAAAAAAATGGAAGAAAATGTGAAAATAGCCAACCTGGAAAATAGAAGACACAATTTAAAAATTCTTGGCCAATCTGAAAGCTATGACAAAAAAAAAAAAAAAGAGCCCGGGCAGCATTCTACAAGAGGTCATTAAGGAAAACTGTCCTAATATTCTAGAAATAGAGGGGTGAATTCTGATTTAAAGAATCCATTGATCATTTTTGGGAAGAAATCCCACAAGAAAAATTCCAAGGAATGCTATTGTAAAACTCCAAAATGATAATTTCAAGGAAAAAATACTGCAAGCTTCCAGACAAAAAAAGTCATATATCAAGGAGCAATAGTCAGGATTACCCAAGATCTGGCAGCTTCTGCAATAAATGATTGTTGACTGGAATACCATATTCTGGAAGGCAAAGGATCTGGGGATACAACCAAGAATTAATTACCCAGTGAGATTCACCATTATCTTTTAGGGGAGGAGATGGAACTTCAATGACATTATAAAGTGGGAAAAAGGTCTGTACTGAAAAATTAGGAAAGGGAAAATATAATGGGAAAATAAGTTCACACCAAGAGGCTCAAAAGATCTATTACAATAGAGGGGAAAAAACGATAAGCATTGTCTGAAGCTTGATCTCATCAATTTTGGCTCTGAGAGGGAGTAACAAAATCATTCAATAGGGTAAAGAAATTTATATAATCCTATAAAGAAGAGAAGAAAGGGGGGAAAAGGAGGAACAAGATACAAGAGAGGGCAGAAACATTTGGGGAAAAAGGTAATAGAAGGGGAGGAAGGGCTGATAGAAGATAAGGTAGTGGGTAGTATGGGTAAAAAAAAAGAACACACTATTAAGAACAGGAAAAAGAGATTAAAAGTATATATAGAGAAGGAAATAGGATGAAGGGAAATACAAAGCCAGTAATCATAACTGTGAATGTGAATAGGATGAACTCTCTTATAAAACAGAAGTAAATATCAGAGTGGATTAAAAAATAGAATCATACAATTTGTTGTTTACAAGAAACAATTTGACATACAGAGTAAATGTAAAAGGCTAGAATAGAATGTATTATGCTTCAGCTAAAGTAAAAAACAAAAAAAAAAACAAGCAGGGGTAGCAATTCTAATCTCAGATAAACAAAAGTAGAAATAGATTTTATTACAATAAATAAGAAAGGAAAATACATCTTGATAAAAGGTACAATAAATAAAGAAGTAGTAACATTACTTAAATGTGTAAGCACCAAGTTGTGGAGCATGCAAATTCCTAGAGATTTTAAACCATTTACAGGAAGAAATAGGCAGCAAAACTATTCTAGTGGGGGACCTCAACCTTCCCCTCAGTGTCAAACAAATTGAATCATAGAAAAACAAGAAAAAAATAGGATCCTAGAAAACCTATATATATTAGACTTCTGGAGAACATTGAATAGGAATAGAGAGAAGTACATGTTTTCTAGGCAGTACTTAATACCTATACAAAAATTTACTATATATTAGGGCATAAAAACTTCACAATCAAATGTAAAAAGGCAGAAATAGTAAATGCTTATTTTTCAGACCACAATGCAATAACAATTATATTCAATAAAGGGCAAGGGAAAGATAGTGTAAAAACCAATTGGAAATTAAATAATATAATTCTAAAGAATAAGTGTGTCAAACAACTAGATTGCCACTGGTGCAGGCAATCTAGAATGGTAAGACATGGAAAAAGAGGTGGTCTAGAAAGTCAAGCAATGGAAACCAGGTTATCTAGAAAGCCTTGCCACAGAAAACAAAAGATCTAATGCACCAATGCAACAGGTTATCTAGAATGTCAAGTCTTGAAAACTGGTCTAACTAGCATGCTAAGCCATGGAAACTGGACTACTAGACCACCAAGCCTGTAAACTAAGTTATCTAGAAAGCCACATTATGGAAAACAAGAGATCTAGAGCACCACAGGTGTGGGTGATCTAGAACAGGAATATATGGAAAAAGATGATTTAAATACCAAGCCACAGAAACTGGATTAACTAGCATGCCAAGCCATGAAAATTGGATTATCTACAGGTTAACTGGAATGTCAAGCTGTGCCTTTGCATGCTAGATCACTTGCCTCTGTGGTGCTCTAGATCTCCCATTTTCCATGTCTTGGTGTTCTAGATTATCAGTTTCCCATGTTTTTGTCTTCTAGATCACCTATTTTCTGTGGTTTGGCATTCAGTTGTTTTTCATGGCTTGATATGCTAATTAGCCTGGTTTCCATGGCTTGGAGTTCTACTTAGTCTGTGTCTGACAAAGAAATTCCATTAGATCTTTCTGAAATCGAATTCCAATGCCCCTATTTTTTGAATTGTGTGCAAACATTTGATTCCATTGGTAGCAGTTCATATTCTTTGCATTAAAAACAGCAAGCTAGATGCCTCCACACTCCCAGATAGATGTTCAATATAAATTTTATAAAGTTTCCCAGTAAGCACTCCTTGTATTTCTTTTAATATTGCCTTTTAAACTTGACATAGTTTAAAAACTTCTTCACTAGCTGTCTAAGATATTGATTCATCAATTTGCTGATTGAATTATGATTTCATAGTTCACATAACTTCATAATCCTTCTATTTGGTTCTTCTCTTAGAGCTAATAAGTCAAAATTGTATAAGTTACTCTAAGCACTGAAATGCAGAAATAAATCTTAACACATAATGATCTTGCACTTGACCTCTTGACTAAGTTCTTTCTCTTCTCACAAGTCCTGCCTCCCTCAGTAAGCTTAACTAGACATTTAAAGCAGCTGCATCAGCCCTCTCTTTCCTCTTGGCACTCCACATAAATCTTTTTCTCACCCTCTGATCTTAGAGGAAGAAAGGCTGAAAGGATGTTGTGTTTACTCTCTGAGTGTGTGAATTTTCCATGAACTTTGGTCTCTGACTCTTATTAATCAGTTTTTTTCTTTTTCTCAGGAGTTCTTACAGAATTCTGACCAGATAACCTTTCTGTATTTTGGCTTAGTGACTTTCAATACTTGTTTGTTTGCTCATTCCTAACGTAATTCTGAGAATTCTGACCTACTTCTTGGGTTTAAACTTTAATATATGTATGTACTTCAATCAATACATTAAAAGTGTTATTATATGCAATATTCCACATCCATGTATCCTCTATTTTTGCAAAAGAGCAAGGGTATCTAAAGAATAGTTTCTTTAGAATGAATGTGTATTCAAAAAAATGTAATATTCTGCAAAAAGCTTAAGAAAATAAACATTTAGAAAAACCTTCAGATTTGCCAACAAAAAATCAATTAAATTCAGTCTAACTAAAAGTAACTCACTTAATAAAAAGAACAAGAAGAAAGCTGTTTTCTATTATTCCAATGCCTTATTTATAAGAGTTGCTTAAGGAAGGCTTGCTTTTTGGTGAGAGTCTGTTAAAATGGAAAGAATGCTGGTTTTCCACTTAAGCACTGATGTGACTTTTAACAAATGCATTGATCTTTCCTAAGCTTAGTTTCCTTATTTGTAAAATTAAAAAGTTGGCCTAGATCACTTCCAAGATCCTATTCAACTTCTAAATTTATAGTCCTATGATTAACCAAGCTTAGTATTTAATTGAATATTATTATTATTTTATTTCTAAATTGTTTCAGATTTTACTTTTTAATTTATCTTAATTCACTATTTTTGCTATTTGGCTACATCATTATTTTCCAATTATTAATATAGTAATTGTCATATTAGTAATTTCCCTAATTATTATTATAATTACTACTTATTTGCTATTATTACTAATTATTTGTTGCTTCTTATCTTTATTTTATTAGTATGTTATTATTCAAATAAATTATATGGTTATAATTCACAGTTATACCAAACTTTGCAATTACAAAGAAAACTGTCAGATACATGATGATGACATCTGGCACCTTAAGTACGATCACATGCTTAGTGAGCCTCTAAAATGATGATGATTTTCAGTGAAATGTTTCAAATGACTTAGGTTCTCTTTAGATTAGATATTAAACAGCTATAAAGAAAATAATCTCTCTTTAGCTTCTTAGAGTGAGCTGAATTAGTAACCAAATGAAGTCATATAAAATGGTCATCTTAATTTTCCCCCCAAATTTCTATTTTATTCCAAGCTTTTTAGGTCTAAAAAGTTATGAATCAAAACTGACATGAAATTAATTAGAATTGCCTCCCTCCCTAAAGATTTACCCTTACTCTGCAAACTCCTTTTTCTTTTTAGTTGGCCAATCTATTTACCCAAGTTTTAGTTCCACACCTACTGCATAAGCATGGTTTTAAACTGGAAACTTTGCACTAGGCTCCCTTAATCCTTCCTAAGACCCAGAAAGTGTGGTGTTTTTATAGATGTAATTGCTTGCCACCAAGGCCATTCAAAAGACTGTGTCTGTCACATCGACTTGAATTTAGAAGGATCATGGGATCATAGATCAAGAGCATAAATGGACCTTAGTGGTCATCTTGTCCAATATCTTCATTTGCAGCAAGATCCAAAGGGATGAGGTAACTTGCCTAAAGTGACAAAAATAGATTAGAGTCAATAGTTGCACATAGGTATTCAGACTTCAAATCTTGCAGGTTTCCCATTCCTTAATGTTGTAACTCTTCAATATTCTAGAACTTTATTCAACAAGATCTCTCGAAACATCCCTTTCAAGCCATACCAGCTTCTGGGTTTCTAAAATTTCTACCATCAGTAATATACCCCCCCAAATTGCAATATATTATATTATTTCTAACTTTTAGTTGATTTGAATTCTACAACAAAAATGATACTACAGTTAGATACAGATTCACAGACCCAGATATTGGAATACACATGCACACATAATATCTCAGTCAAAAAAATTTTCAATTCCAATTTTGGCCATATTTATAATGCTTATTATTTACAGCATCTAATGCTTTGAGTGTTTTGACATTAATTTACAATTTTATTCTCACGTTTTTATTTATTGAATTCAGCAAATATTTGTTAAGCACCTCTTATATGCCAGAAGCTAGGAGTACAAAACCAAAAATGAAACAGCGCCTTCCCTCAAGGAGCTTACATTCTAATGGGTTGAAAAACAACATAAAATATAAAAGTTGGGGACATAAAACTTACATTTGGAGATGTGGTAGGGTGGAATCAGGATAGATTTAATGAAAGAGAAACAAAAAAAAATTCTAAGAGACAGATTCTAAGGAGGGAACATAGGAGAAAGTTTATGCAAATAAATGGAGGTTGGAGATGAAATATAAAGCTTGAGAGTTAGGCTGAAATGAGTTGTAAATACTGTAGACATTTATGTTTTCTCTTTCTACTATACTTTTCCTATACTAAACAAATAGCATTCTCACAACCATTATTCTGAGCTTATTAGAATTTTTATAAACATAATACTGGCCACTTTTCATTGCCTTCCCATCTTCTCTTCCTTGCTTCCTCATGTATTTTATGACCATTTTTAATTCCTTTATATATTTTCAGATTTAATTCTTCCTGGTATCCGTGACTTTATCTTCAAGGTCATGGAATAATAGATTGCAAGTTGGAATAGAGATTAGAATTCAACCCCCTGGTTTTTGTACATTTGGAAACTGAGGCAAAGAAAGGATAAATAACTTCCTACTAATCATATATGTAGTAAATTGCTAGATTGGGATTCCAATTGTTCTTCTGTTGCAAAATTAAATTTTATGTCCATAGTCTCAAGCCCCTTCTCTTATGCATCTTTCTCTCTTTTGTTTTTTATAATTTTAATTCAACTTTTTTTTTCCTCCAGAGGGGTATCTGCTCCTCCTTTCTAATAATCTAATTGCTTTGATATGAAAAGATCTTATTATGGAAGTTATAGGAAATCTTTTCTCTCTGACTCTCTTCTTCTCATTTTTTCTTTCTTCTGTCTTTCCTGTTCCAGAGATAGGATAAGCATTTTAAATAGAAAAAAATAGCATTTATGCATGGAGTCTGCTTTGTCTTAATTCTTCTGCTTCTTAAAGCCTCTTAATAATTTATCAAAAGACATGGATAAAATTTGTTAAGCCTAGGAAGGATTGTAGGAAGGTTGCAATGTGCTCAATTTGGAAAGATTGTGGATTCATTGAAGCAATGAGTTGATATTTTCCTTTATCCTTTTCAGACATTCAGCCTTTACCCTTACTCTACCAACTCCTTTTTTTTTTTAAGTTGGTCAATCTATTTACCCAAATTTTAAACACACAGGAGACTTCAAAGCTTAATCCCTCTTCTGATTCTTGGCATTCATTTGTAAAACAGTTCTGCCATTTCCAAGACATGCTTAACTTTCTCCAGTGGCAGATATAAAAGCACTACCCTGTTCTTCCATAGTGTCATAGAAAGTTCTTCATTAACTGGACCATGAAGTCAGATGGACCATGAAATCTTAGATTTAAAGCTGGATGACAGTGTTTGGAACATTACGTGTACTTAATTTTAGAACTGTTTCTTTCTTCCTTCCCTGCATCCATCTTTCCATCTTTTCCTTCCTTCCTTCCTTCCTTCCTTCCTTCCTTCCTTCCTTCCTTCCTTCCTTCCTTCCTTCCTTCCTTCCTTCCTTCCTTCCTTCCTTCCTTCCTTCTGTCTTCCTTCCTTCCTTGTTTGTTCATTTATTTACTTCCCACTTAATCTCCCTGAACTACCTTTTCCTCATTGGTAAAATGAGAGGGTTGGACTGTATACTCTCTAGGGAACTTTTTATCTCTAAATCTCATTTATTTTATTACTCTTATTACTCTAATGTTCAATACCCCAAATACTCAAGTCCTCTATTGAGAGGTGGGATATATTCCACATCTAAAAAGTACTTTATATCTCTCATATGTTATATAGAAAAATAATGAAAGATGCATACAGTAATTTGGGAGATACTGAAAATGAGACAGTTCTTCGTGCAGTATTTTTCCATGACTTCTAATCCTTGTGGAGCTAGTTCTACCTTTATGTTTCCATTTATCTTAGATGAAATCATGGCTGGGGTACAGATAATAAGGATTCCTGAAATGAAGATGAAGGTTGCTAAGCCCCACCCCAGGATTTAGTGCTTTTTCCAATTAAAATCCATAAAGATGATGGACAGACTTCAGGAGCACGTGGTATTGATGCTTTAAAATGCTATGCAAAGACACATATATACGCAAATATACACATATATGTTTTTGACCCATGAACTAGTCCTTTGTAATAAGATACAGCTGTGATTCACACCAGGTGATATTTAATTTTACATATCACAACATTTGAAGCAACTGCAAGCTTTGGGGGAAAAAAGGATGAGGTAAGTGATTTAGCACCAGCTTGTAAAAGACAGAAGCAGTGCTAGGGTGCAGACGGCTCAACTTTAGTACATAGATTGCCTAATTTCCATCCCAAGGTCACTGTTTCAATCATGAATGACACTAGTTGTGAGTTGGAAAATGATCCTTATTGGACTTAAACATAGGTTGGGAAGAAGAGGAATATAGAGAGGAATACAGATTAAAAGAAAAAGAAGGAAGTGGAAAGGATAAGAAGGGGAAGTTAGAAAAATGAAGAGAATGGGGGGAGGGAGAGAGAGAGCAAGAATGGAAAAAATTATCTCATCTGCTTCTGTTCTTTGTCTCCATCACAGGAGAGATTTTTAATCAGAACCCTAATTCCTTTCAAAGTCATTTTAAGGGAAGGGATTTATTTTCAAGGAAAATGCTAGCAACTATGCACCTCTCCCTGACTTTTGAATAAAACTGGATTAAACTCTGTAGGATAATTCTCATCTATTGGGACTATCTTCCAAAGTCAGCATGACTCCACCAAGAAAGCTTATAAACCCCAGTATTCATTATCATATCAAATATAACATCCCTCTTCTCTGATATGAATTTGTTCTTTTCCCCTGACATCTTTATTAAGAATGAAAGTCTGGAAAACTCTCCCCTCACTCTGGGGATAGCAAAAAATAAAACAAAAATATATTGTCCTAGATCTCTTACAAAAAGGTGATTTCTTTTTTCCCTTTTCACCATGTCCCTCCAATGTTTCTTCTAAATATCATTTTTCTCTTGTTCAGAGTGGAGAACATGAAAGTATCAGTGAGAGGAATGAGAATGTAAAGAGAAAGGAGAGAAAGCAAAATGAATGGTGTAACAAAAAATACCAACAATAAAAGAGAAGGCAAGGAAAAGGGGAAAGCTACAAAGCAATCAATCAGTAAATAAAGCACTACCAGTGTCAAATATGGCATCTTTCATAATGTAGCAACAAATAAGGCAATAGCATAATTATTACTAAAACTAACGGGTCATCTCTCACAAGAGTGAGCTCAGTATAAAATGTTCTACATTTGTTTTATATCTGCATCTTTTCCCCTCCTGATCCTTTCCTCACCTAGAAACCAAATTCATGACAATTTATTTCTTTTAACAGTCTTAAATATACTCTCTCCTTAGAATTTGTTTGGATTAAGACTAACATATCCTTTAATTTTTTCTGTTGTTCACTTGATTAGTCTTGTCTGACTCCCTTTATCTATTCTCCTTATACTTTTCTTCGTCCCCTTTTTTTTTCTTCTCTTTACTGGCTGAATCATAGGCTTTAAGTGCAGCCTCTTATCACCTCACATCTGAACTGTTGCAATATCCTGCTGATTAGTCTCCCTGCCATAAATTTATCCTCCTTTTAGGCCATCATCCACTCAACTATAAAAGTAATTTTGACCATGTCATCTCCCTACTTAGTAAACTCTAATAGCATATATAAAATCCTCTGCTTCACATTTGAAATCCTTTGTAGCTCACTTCCCTCCCACCTTTCTGGTTTTCTTGCATCTTACCTCCTCTACCCATGTACTCTGTGATTCAGGGACCTTCCTTGGTGCTTTTCAGACAAGACACTCCACCTTCCAACAACATCCATTTTCACAGGCTGTGTCCCATGCCTGGAATTTGCTCCCTTCTCATCTCCACCTTCTTTCTTCCCTTATTTCTTTCAAATCCTTGGTAAAATCCTATTTTTTTTTCAGGAATCTTTTTACTTTACTGGTAGTGATTTTCCTCTGTAAACTTTTTATTTATCCTGGATGTTTCTTTGTACATAAATTTTTGCTTGTCATTTCTTCATTAGACTGTGATTACTTGGAGGGTATGGGCTATCTTTTACCTTTTGTATGTGACGCCATTGCTTGGCACATAGTAGGCATTAAATATTTATTGTCTGGTTGAAGAAAATGTATTTTTGTTTCCAATTCTGTATGCATTTTTCTATCCTTTGACCAGTTTATATGAGTGAAATTCAAGTGCAATTCACTTCCTGTTATATTCTTCCCTATTTACATAAACTTGTATTTGTACAATCCAATTATGAGAGATTTCTTCCATACTAGTTTCCAATTATCCCAGCAGTTTTTGTCAAATAGTGAGTTTTTATCCCAAAAACTGGTGTCTTTGGGTTTATCAAACACTAGATTACAATTGTCATTGAGTATTTTGTCCTGTGAACCTAACCTATTCCACTGATCCACTACTCTATTTCTTATCCAGTAGCAAATGGTTTTGGTGACCACTGCTTTGTAATATAGTTTTAGCACTGGTGCAGCTAGGCCACCCTCATTTGCATTTTTTTCATTAATTCCCTTGAAATTCTTGACCTTTTGTTTTTCCAGATGAATTTTGTCATTATTTTTTCTAGTTCAGTTAAATAATCTCTTGGGAGTTTGATTGGTATAGCACTAAATAGATAGATGAGTTTAGCTAGTATTGCCATCTTTATGATATTCGCTCGACCTATCCAAGAGCAGTTGATGATTTTCCAATTGTTTAGATCTGACTTTATTTGTGTGGAGAG
>JAJPUD010007274.1:0-13693 GCA_023553655.1 Myrmecobius fasciatus
GCCTCACAGAGCTTTTAAAAATGTACTTTGGGATATAGTGCAAAGAATAGTGTCTCTAGAATCAGAAGTACTATGTTCGAATGTCGCCTCTGATCGCTTTGTGTGACTTTAACAAGTTACTTAAACTCTGGGTCTCAGTCTTTTCATCTGTAGAATGAACAGGTTGAATTAGATGGCTTCTAAGGATTTCAAACAGCTAGATTTATACTCCTATGAGAAATCTCATAAGACTTTATAAATGTGAGCTATTTCTTCCTTCTCCGTTGCCTCATTGTTAAAATATGAATAATGCTACTTACACTGCTGATCTTCTGGGGATTTTGTGAGCAAATCCTTCTGTAAAAGTTTAAAGCACTATAAGAAGGTGAGCTAACCTATAATGTCATCTACACCATGGAATGGCAAAAGGTTTTATGTTAGGATTTTCAAGACTTTGGAAGCTTTCCTGGGGACAAGAAGTAGTAAAAATATAGGCTAAGATTCATGGTTCTTCTGTTAGTCATTCAAAATCTACCTTTTAAAAATTTACTCAGTTGAGCTTGGTCCAAGAGGTATATTGGAGGCAGACCTGGCTGCTACCAAGAGTTGATTGTTAATTTTTTCCCCTGAGGCAAATGGGGTTAAGTGACTTACCCAAAGTCACACTGCTAGGAAGTATTAAATGTCTGAGGCCAAATTTGAACTCAGGTCCTCCCGACTTCAGGGCTGGTGCTCTATCCACTGCACCAACTAGCTGCCCCAGAGTGTTAAATTTTTAATATGAGCATTTATACCTCAGCAATTGATAAACAGTTACAAATCAAGACTTGATTTATTATTTTATTGATTATCTAGACTTAAGAAAATGAAAGAGAAAATATTAGTGTAGATTAAACTTTAAAAGAATATCTAATCTATGGTCGTGTTTCTTTTTCTCCCCAGGAGAGCTAATTGTTAAATATTTACTGGCACATCCCTGGTAAGGTCCCATTTTTTCCAAACATCAATGCCAACCTTCACTAAAAGACTGTGTAACAGTGTCCAGAAACCTACTTTCCATTCCTGTCCTTTCCATTAGTTAGCAATGTGAATATTTACATTCACTTGATGAATACCTACTATAGACAAGCCTCTGAGTTTGGCACTGAAAAGAAAAATATTTTATCTTAGAATCACCAAATGTATAGACTTCACGAAAATCCAACATTTTCCATGACGAATAATATCTCAATAAGTGGAGTGCAGGATTCCAACAAAACACCTACACATATGTCTTGAAAGAGCCCAATACATTTAACCAGTGATGGTTCTTGTTTTGGTGAAATTTGATAATTATTCACTTTATAATTTGGTTAATTTTTTCCCCTCATTGAGGCAGAGATGGATAATTTCGAAGAATGTTAGTGCTAGTAGGGACTTTAGAGATCACCTAAGTGCCCCCAGTTGATAAGAAATTGAAAAGAAATATTTTATAAAGAGATTTGCCTCAGGTCAAATAGCTAATAAGAGGGAAGAACTAGCCTTAAACCGGTCTTTTGAGTGTTCTTTCAGGTATACTAGGCTGTGTGTCCTAAAAATAAAATAAAAAAAAAAAGTCCTCCTTACTCTATTTTAGGGGGGAAGGAGAAAATGTGGAGGTAATCAGGGTCAAATGACTTGCCTAGCATCACACAGCTAATACATGTCAAGTGTTTGAGATCACAGTTGAACTCAGGTCCTCCTGCCTCTAGGGCCAGTGTTCTGTCCACTCCATCTCCCCAGATGCTTCTCCACCCTGTATTATTAAACCACCAATGGAGAAAAGCAGCTACCCATTGACAATTAACTTGGAACTGTGGATGGACTTCAGAGCTTCTCTGTCCAGAAAGGTCAGAACATCCTTTGAATGAGCAGAAATTTCACTGGGTGCTTTTTTTTCAGCTGCCATCATACCGTCCACTTTGAACCTAGCCTACCATTCCAAGGTCCTAGTCTTCTCCAACACACAACTTTTACTCGCCTCTACAGTAGCCCCTGAACATACTATTCTTAGTCATGATATTAAGACTATTTATAAATAGAGTGGTACCATATAGACATAATAGACTCTGAGGACTACTTTTGGAATGATTTCCTACAGATTCCTTCAGTGGTCATGGAAAGGACTTCTCTTCCTCCCCAAGGAGTCATTCCCCTTCCAAGTGAGCCTTTTTTTAAATTTTGAAATTAAGTGATTGGGCCCTGAAGTCAGGAGGACCTGAGTTCAAATCCGGTCTCAGACACGTAACATTCCCTAGCTGTGTGACGCTGGGCAAGTCACTTAACCCCAATTGCCTCAGCAAAAAGCAAAAAAAAGAAATTAAGTGATTGGCCCAGGATCATACAACTTGTAGGAGTCTGAGTACAGATGTGAATTCAGGTCTTCCTGAGATGTTTTATCCACTGGGCCACCTAGCTGCCCCAAAGTGTCCTATTTCAAAATCTTGTCATTGTTTGGGTCCTGACTGAGATTAAATGTAAATGGCAATCACTTCTACTTAGGCCAGAAACCCTGATGGTCTTCCCCTCCCAGATTCATTTATTTATTTAGATTTCCATGACTTGATATATAAATTAAATATCACTCTCATCCCCTCTGGTATAAAAATAGGCTTTATTCTCAATTAATTTCTCCATGGAAGTGAAGAGAACTAAGGAGTTTTGAAGGCAAAACTAGAACCCAGGTCCTCACTTTAATTCCATCATGCCTTTCATTACATATATAATATTAATATTCCAAGGCAAAAATTATAGACATGGTGTTGGCCTGAAATTAAGTTGAGAAAACACTATTCTAGAGGAAAATCCTAGATTGTGTCCATATTCTTACTCCTCTGGATTCACCTTCTTTCAAATTCAAAACTTGTTTTTTGCCCGGCCATTAATTTAGACATTAATGTCAGATATATAATCTTAAATAGAGACACTTTATGAGTAACAAATATTCCATAATTTTTAAAAGCAGGTTTCATCCCCAAAAGTTCAGAGTCTTATATAAGACTATCTCCCCACCTTCTACCAATTCTCTATCCCATTTTAAATAGTTAGAACTTATATAGTGTTTGAAGGATTGTAAAGCACCTTACAAATATCTCACATGGTGTTCACATTAACCTTGGGAGGCAGGTGCTATTACAATTTTTATGTCATTTGATCCTCACAATAAATCTGGGAGGTAGGTATTATTATTGTCCTTACTTTATACACTTTAGAAAATTGAGGCAAACAGATTAAGTGACTTTCCAAGCTCACACAGATAATAATTATCTGAGGCTGAATTTAAACTCATGATTTCCTGACTATGGCTGGCACTATATCCAATGCACCACCTAGTTACTTTAGCTGTACAGAAACACTAGTTCTGCCATATTGGAATATGTTGATCTAACATCTGGTTCCTATGACATGATTATTGCACATGTGATCCATAAAACTTTTTACTCACATAGTATTTTTTTGGTTCAGACTTGTGATTCCACTGGTTGAAGAAATCTCTAGTTTGAAAAGGGTTGCATAGAATATTAAAAGGTTAAATGATATGCCCATAAATGCTTTATCTTATCTCCATCAAATTCTCTTATAAATACAGACATAAACTCCCTTTGATCCCCCTTCAGCTATTCTTTGAGCTTTATTCCAATTTTTTTATGTCAGGGAACTGCCTCTTTCCCCCCCTCTCCTCAATTAATTTATGAGAGGGAAAAAAATCTTAGTCATGGTTAATAAGGTCAAAAATAGTGCTGACAGCTCTGTATCAAGAAAAAGGAAAGTTATAAGGGAAACTAGGCAAAAATAGGAACCAGAACCTCCTCCTCCAAAGATGGTAGAAATACCTATGAGTCCCTTAGATCTCCAAAATTCTGTTTACTTTTTTATCTGCCTTATAATACACTTTTTTTTCTTTTCCTTTTCTTTGGGTTAAGTGACTTGTCCAGGGACACACAGCTAGTAAATGTTTTGAGGCCATATTTGAAATCCGGTCCTCCTGAATCCAGGGCACTTGCTCCTTCCAATGCTCCATTTACTTGCCTCTCACTTGTTTTGTTTTTGTTTTTGTTTTTGTTTTTTTTTCTGAAGCTCCTCTGTCAGTTGACAATGACCATTCTGTCTCCATAACATCTCCCAAATCTGTCTACTTCCTCTTAGTCCATCTGGTTACTGTCTCTGATCCAGGTCTCCATCACTGTTCACCTGGACTATTGTAATAGTTTCTTAACTGGTTAACTCCCTTAACTCCCTGCAACTGGTTTCCCTTTACAAGCAAACTTCCACACAGCTGCCAAAATAATCTTCTTGACCGCAGGTGGCGTGATGCAATGGAAAGATTACTGGATTTGAAGTTAGAGGACATAGGATCAAATCTCCCTTCTACTTATTATCTGTGTGACCTTGGATAAATCACTTCATTTATCAGGGAGGGGAGGGAGGAAGGGAGAAAAATTTGAAATTCAAAATCTTGTAAAAATGAATGCTAAATGCTCCCTAGGATGGCTTTCATTAATCACCTTTTCCCTAGATTTAAAAAAAAAAACTGTTGCAATTCAAATACAATTTAATTCTAAGTAAAAAAATAAAATTAATAATAGTTGTGAAAAACAGCAACAACAATACTATATGATGATCAATTCTGATGGACATGGCTCTCTTCAACAATTAAATGTTTCAAACCACTTCCAATTGTTCAGTGAAGAAAGCCATATACACCCAGAGAGAGGGATATGAAATGTGGACCACAACATAACATTACCATGCTCTCTATTGATGTTTGTTTGCATTGTTTTTCCTTTCTCAGATTTCTTTTTGTAGATACGATTTTTCTTGTACAACAATGATAAGTGTGGAAATATGTATACATATATTCGATTTGTCAACTATTTTAACATAATTAACATGTAGTGGATTTCCTGCTATCTAGGGGTGGGGTGGGGACTAGGGGGTAAAAATTTGTAACAGAAAGCTTTGTAAGGGTCAATGTTGAAGAATTACCCATACATATGTTTTGCAAATAAAAAGTTGTAATAAAAAAAGAGAAAAAAAATAATAGTTGTGAAAAGATGAATGCTAAAAAACTGTCTTTACATTCATACTTGGAGAAAAAATAACAGTGTTTTAAAAAATATTTAGATTAATCCATGGAGGATGGTGGAAAATGTAATCCTCTAAGAGGTCCAGAATGTGGCCAAGGGAAAGAAGCTAAATTATGAGATTTCAGGGGCTCTTATAAAAGTAATATGCTTTCCCCCAAAGAAAAAATGGTCAAAGGATATAGCCAGGCAATTTTTAAAGTAAAAACACAAAGTGTTAATCCTTTGAACAGTTTTGCTTGCCTGTGCATATTTGTTACAAGGCTTTTATTTTTCTTTCTTTTTTAATGGGGGGAAAGGTGAGACAGAAGACAGATTTTCATTAAATAAAAAAAAGCAACTGAAAAACTACCCAAATCTCTAAAAATCAGAAAAATGCACATTAAAACAATGCATGAGGCATCAAGCTCCCACCAAATTGGCAAAGGCAGTCTTAAAATGATATAATTAAGTATTGATAAGGCTGCAAGGAAACACTGAGATATTAAGCTGTGGATGGAACTATGAACTGATTTATTGAGTTGTTTTAGAATTATGTGACTCTTCATAGCATCTGGAGTTTTCTTGGCAAAGATACAGGAGTAGTTTGTCATTTCCTTCTCCAGTTCATTTCACAGATAAGGATACTTAGGCAAACAAGGTTCAGTGACTTGCCCAAGTCACCCAGCTAGCAAGTTATCTGAGGTCAGATTTGAATTCAAAATGAATCTTCCTGATTCCAAGCCTAGTGTTCTATCCACTGGGCCACCTAGTTGCCCTATTCTTTGGGGGGGGGGAGGAAGAGTGATGCTAAATAATAAAAAGCTATAAAATTATTCATACCCTTTGATTCAACTATGATCCCATAGCTAAGACTGTAGCCTAAGGATGTTACTGTTCTTCCACTGTAGAAAACTACAAAAATAGCAAACCCACAAAATATCCATAGTGACTTTATTTGTAATGATGAACAATTAAAAATTCAACACAATGAGCATTTGTAAGCCCTGAGGCACTGTGCTATTTTCCAAGGATACAAAGACAGTAGCAAACCAGTCCAGGCTCTTAAGAATCTGGATTTCAACTGAGAGGGATATTCCATGTAAACAAATTAGTAAATATAAGGTAATTGGAAGATAATGAAAAGAGTAGAGAAATGGGAATGGGGAACTTGGTTATGACTATATATGATTAATGAATGGGGAATAACAGAATCAATTGTGGTAGCATTAAATCCTTAAGTTAATAGGAATTTCATGGCAGGGTAATGAATTATTATTGTGCCATAAAAAATAAATTATGAAAAATACAAAGAAGTATGACTTATACCCAGTGATGCCAAAAGAAAAAAAGGAGAATTAGAACAATATGCTTATAGTCAGAGGAACTGGGTTCAAATGCTGACTCTGCTCATTGCTAAGTAAGTCACCTTGCCTCTAAAGATTCAGTTCTCTTTTTCACA
Source organism: Myrmecobius fasciatus (assembly GCA_023553655.1). Taxonomy (NCBI): domain Eukaryota; kingdom Metazoa; phylum Chordata; class Mammalia; order Dasyuromorphia; family Myrmecobiidae; genus Myrmecobius; species Myrmecobius fasciatus. The sequence continues at coordinate 6,523 of JAJPUD010007274.1, forward strand.
GAATGAGGAAGTTGGATTTAATTATTTTTAAGGTGCCACCCAGCTATAAATCCTATGACTTTATTAGTTAATTATGAAAAAAATTAAATAAACTGCAGGAGCAAAACTGGCTAAGTTTTCAGATGAAAAGATTAGGGAGGAAAAGACAGACAACTAAGATAATATTTCTAAAGTTTACATTCTTTTATATTTTAACAACAATTAATATTTTGGAGTTTAAAGTCCAATGTATCATTTTATTCCTTTTTTGCTTATTAATTTGACTTCTTTTATTGATGATCATTAAGTTTATAAAAATGATTTTAAAAGTTACCTTTAAAAATATTTCAGAGGTTCTAGAAAGATTACCCTAACCCACAGACCTTGAAAATGAATTAAAGGACAGGGAGGTCACAGAGTGAATAAAGAACTAGCCCTGGAAGTAAGAGGATTTGACTTCAAATCTGCCCTCAGACACTTAGTGGCTCTGTGACCCTGAGCAAGTCACTTAACCCCAATGACCTCCAAAAAATTGGATAGAAGAAGTTAGAGTTGAGAAAGTCGGTAACAGAGTGCCATGGAGGGGCACAGAACCAGGGTGTGTGATATGAGGAAGGAGTATGTGAGGACCATTAGCCCATCAGCAGTATAAAGACTGGGCTGGTGAAGAAAAGCTTTACCTCCTGTGCGCCAGGAGATCAGGGAAAGCATTATTATCATTGGAAATGTTCCCTCTTATTTCACCCACCTTGGGCACACAGCTAACTCCCACAACTGAATACCAGCTTCAATTTTCCTAAACTCTAATGGGCAGGGACACTTAGCAATTACACGCAAACTCTAATTCTAACCAAACAGCCCCACAGTTGTTTCATGTGTCCAGAAATTTTGCCCAGCCTGGTACAAAGAGAGCCAGTGAGTTAAACACTCACCCCAGCTGGGAAAGAAAGATGACATAACAACATGTGGAAAGAAAAACAAAATTTCCTTCCGACTACAGTGTGTATCCACAGCTAGCTGTTGCAGTGGATGGTCATGAGCCTGGACTCAGGAGGTCTGAATTTCTATTTGACCTCAGATACTGGCTGCATGATCTTGAGAAATTCTGTTTGCCTCAGTTTCTTCAACTGCAAAATGGGAAAATAATAGAACCTCCCCCTCAGGGTTGTTATGAGGATTAAATGGGATAATATTTCTAATGTAAATGTGTTCAGCACTCATTTGTTGTTTGGTCATCTCAATTATGTTGACTTCATGACCCCATTAAGGTTTTCTTAGCAAAAATGCTGGAATGGCCCTAAAGTCAGGAGAACCTAAGTTCAAATCTGGCATCAGATCAGACACTTAACACTTCCTAGCTGTGTGACCCTGGGCAAGTCACTTAACCCCAAATACCTCAGCAAAAAATAAAAATAAAAATACTGGAGTCATTTCTCCACTCTTTCTCCAGCTCATTTTTTTTTTTTTTTTTACAGATAAGGACAGTACGGTTAACAGGTGAGGTTGCCCAGGGTCCCGCAGCAAGTAGGCTTCTGAGACGAGACTTGAATTCAGAAAGATGAGTCTTCCTGACTAGAGGTCTGGCATTCTACCTGCTGCACCACCTAAGTGTCCCTTATTATACCTAGGAAGCACTTAATAAATTTTTATTTCCTTTCTCCTTTTGATCTAGTTCAACCTATACTCTAAAATGAAAACACCTTATCCCAAGGAAATTATAAAGGAGGGAAAAAGACCCACATGTGTAAAAATGTTTGCATCAGGTCTTTTTTGTGGCAGCAAAGAATTGGAAAATGAGAGTGGATGTTCATCAACTGGGGAATGACTGAGCAAGTTGTGGTACATGAGGGTAATGGAATAGTATTTTTCTATTAAAAATGCTGAATTTGATTTTAGAAAGGCCTGGCAAGATTTACATGAACTAAATCTGAGGAAAACAAGCAGAACCAAACATACATTGTACATAGTAACAGCAAGAATGTGCAATGATGTTTGTGGCAGCCCTTTTTGTAGTGGCTAGAAACTGGAAACTGAAGGGATGCCCATCAATTGGAGAGTGGCTGAATAAGCTATGGTATATGAATGTTATGGAATATTATTGCTCTGTAAGAAACGATCAGCAGGATGATTTCAGAGAGGCCTGGAGAGACTTGCATGAACTGATGCTGAGTGAAACGAGAAGAACCAGGAGATCATTATACACAGCCACAACAATACTATATAATGATCAATTCTGATGGACATGGCTCTCTTCAACAATGAAATGTTTCAAACCAGTTCCAATTGTTCAGTAAAGAAAGCCATATACACCCAGAGAGAAGGATGTGAAATGTGGACAACATAATGATGTTTGCTTGCATTGTGTTTCCCTTCTCTGATTTTTCTTTCTTGTAGATACAATTTTTCTTGCACAACAATGATAAGTGTGGAAATATGTATACATATATTCGATTTGTCAACTATTTTAACATAATTAACATGTAGTGGATATCCTGCCATCTAGGGGAGGGGGAGGGAGTAGGGAGGAAAAATTTGTAACAGAAAGCTTTGTAAGGGTTAATATTGAATAATTACCCATACATATGTTTGCAAATAAAAAATAAAATTAAATATAAAAATTTAAATTTAAAAAAATGTGCAATAAGCAACTATGAAAGACTGGTTCTTCTCAGTGGTTCAATGATCCAAAGAAATTCCAATAGACTATGGACAGAAAATGCCACCTGCATCCAGAAGAAGAACTATGGGGATTGAATGTAAATGAACACATGCTATGTTCACTTCTTTTGTTTTTTTTTTTCCTTTCTCCATGGTTTTTTCCTTTTGTTCTGATTTTTCTCTCCCAACATGACTCATTAAGTAATGTGTATTATAAATAAATAAATTTACCAGGAAAAAAAATGAAAACACCTTTAAAACAGGTCATCCAGCTTTTATTTACTAGTTTCAGTACTCATTACCCCCAAAGTTGAATTACCCCATGTTGAACAGCTTTAATTGTATGAAGTTTTCTTTATATGAAATCTGCATTTTCTCCTTTACAGCTTTGGCTCACACTCCTAATTATTCCCTCCTGGCCAAGCAGAATGAGTCTTAGTCTGTTTTCTTCATGGCCTTTGGTTAGAATTAGAGTTGTTTGTAATTGTTAAGTATCTCTGGCCCATCTTTCAAATACTTGAAGACAGGATTACAAAGAAATACAATTACATCAAAATTTAGCTTTCAAAATTAAAAAAAAGAAGCTCCTAGAGCTCCAGTCAAGAATTCCTGACCTACTCATCTCTAAAATATATAGAGAATTGTCTCATATTTATAAGAATTCAAGCCATTCTCCAATTGATAAATGGTCAAAGGATATGAACAGACAATTTTCAGATGATGAAATTAAAACTATTTGTAGTCATATGAAAAGGTGCTCCAAATCACTATTGATCAGAGAAGTGCAAATTAAGACAACTCTGAGGTACCACTACACACCTGTCAGATTGGCTAAAATGACAGGAAAAGATGATGACCGATGTTGGAGGGGATGTGGGAAAACTGGGACACTGATGCATTGTTGGTGGAACTGTGAATGGATCCAGCCATTCTGGAGAACAATTTGGAGCTATGCTCAAAAAGTTTTCAAACTGTGCATACCCTTTGACCCAGGAGTGTTTCTATTGGGCTTATATCCCAAAGAGATCTTAAAGGAAGGAAAGGGCCCCCACCTGTGCAAGAATGTTTGTGGCAGCTCTTTTTGTAGTGGCTAGAAACTGGAAACTGAAACTGGAAACTGAATGGATGCCCATCAGTTGGAGAATGGCTGAATAAATTATGGTATATGAATGTGATGGAATATTATTGTTCTGTAAGAAATGACCAGCAGGATATTTCAGAAAGGCCTGGAGAGACTTGCATGAACTGATGCTGAGCGAAATGAGCAGAACCAGGAGATCATTATTCACGGCAACAACAATAATACATGATGATCAATTCTGATGGACATGGCTCTCTGCAACAAAGAAATGTTTCAAACCACTTCCAATTGCTCAGTGAAGAAAGCCATATACACCCAGAGAGAGGGATGTGAAATATGGACCACAACATAACATTTTCATGCTATCAATGTTTGCTTGCATTGTGTTTCCTTTCTCTGATTTTTCTTTCTTGTAGATACAATTTTTCTTGCACAACAATAAGTGTGGAAATATGTCTGCATATATTCGATTTGTCAAGTATTTTAACATAATTAACATGTAGTGGATATCCTGCCATCTAGGGGAGGGGTAGGGAGTGGGGGGGGGGACTTTGTAACAGAAAGCTTTGTAAGGGTCAATGTTGAAGAATTACCCATACATATGTTTTGCAAATAAAAAGTTTTAATAAAAAAAAAAAAAGAATCCCTGACCTAGCCAAACTTCCTCAAAGTTAGCATTAATGCAGTACACCTGGGATAGCATCTCAGCTACTCACCTCTTGGGGAGGAGAATGCACTCTTTCCTTATCCTTCTCCAAATTCCAACACTTTTGGATCAATTTGCTCCCTTGATCAACCATGGTCCATTACTGCTGGGATCCTATGCCCTTTATGTCTTCTGAAGGCATCATCTCAACCCAACTGAGCAGCCTAGGTTGAGGTCCTATGCCAGGAACGTCTGGGAGGACCAGCTGTGAAGACAGCCAGCCTCTGAATTCAGGGATGACCACTACCCCTTTTCCCCTCCCTCAGCATTTTCCTTTATCCTCTCACTCTTTCCCCCTTTACAATCTTCCTCTGTTTTAATTAATTCAATCCAACATAAAAGCATCTACTATGATCAAGTCCAGCGCTGGATATTAGAGATATAAAGTCAAAAATATTTATTACCTTCTTGTAGGTTATGTTGCATGGGTTGAAACAGTATCTATGTACACAAATAAGTACTACTGTGTAGAAGATAATCCACTGACAAATGAAGGTTAGTTCTAACAGCTAGGAGATGGGATGGAAGATACCAGGGACTTAGGAAATGCCTCCAATGAATGGGAGATGGTTCTAGAGCTGATGCTCCAAGTCAGGTAGGGATTACAAGAACCTCAGGAGAGAAGGGATTGGGGATGGCCCATGCAAAGACAACCCTAGACATCTTGGGAACAGCAAATAGGCCTGCTGTCAGGTGAAAACAGGCACAAAAAGGGGCAGTTAGATGATGAAGTGGATAGATAGAGAAATTTTAAAGGGCTTTAAATGTCAAACAAGAGAGTGACATAATCAGAAGGGAGATAAGAGAATAGCTCCCTCTCTTCAGCCCAGTCTTTTAATCAGATTCACAGAGATCAAGGCAAAGACATTTGTATGATACAGGGTTTTAAGTGTAAGACTCTCCCATGAGAAAAAAAAAAAGAGACTTCTCTTAGATCTATCTACTAGACTGGTTAGGGTGGAAAGACTGCTGGTTTTATGTCTAAACTTGAGATTGAATCTTGTTTCCTATTACCATTATTAATTAATTAGCACAGCGCCTGGCACACAGTAAGTACTATGTAAATTTTAGCTATTTTATTTAGTCACCTAGTTTAGGGACTCATCTATCAAATGAGGAGGTTGTGGCTAACTGGCTTCAAAGGTCCCTTCCAGCCACAAATCCATTATTTTCTTCTCGTATCTCCTCCTCTCCTATTCCTTTCATCTGCTGCTGCTCAATGAAATCCAGCTTTCTCATAAGAACACTGCATCTCCTGGCAACCATCCGAGGCCCAAGGCTGGCTGCTCCTTCTGTTATAGCACTAGACCCACAGAGCCAGGAGACACGAAGCTGGCTCCTCGGCTCCCCTCACAACTGCATCTGTCCCTCACACACCATCATCACTCAGCAACTAGCTCCCCTCCTTTAAAGCTGATCTGTACTATCTAGGATCCTTAGTGCTGTTGCTAAGGGACATTTAGGCCACTCTCCCTCTCCATAATTATGTGGGTCCCAAACTTAGTCTTCCCCAAACACCCAGCCCCTGCCTTCAGGTAACATCCAGGTGAGGTCACCAAGGGAGTAAATGGCAGAGAAACAGAAGCCAGACTGTATAAGCTTAAGTCCAAGGCTCTTCCCACTGGGCTACTTTGCTTCCCCAAAGAAGTAAATCAATACATGAACTAATGCTAAGTGAAAGGAGCAGAACCAGATCATTGTGCAAGGCAACAACAAGATTACATGATGATCAATTCTGATGTTCGTGGCTGTTGTCAACAATGAGATGATTCAGGCCAGTCCCAATGATCTTGTGATGAAGAGAAACAGTTGAACCCAGAGAAGACTACGGGAACTCAGTGTGGATCACAACATAGTATTTCATTTTTTGTTTTTGTTGTTTACTTGCATTTTGTTTTCTTTCTCATTTTTTTTCCTTTTTGATCTTTTGCGTGTGTGTGTGTGTGTGCAACATTTCTTTCTCATTTTTTCCCTTTTTGATCTGTTTTTTTGTGCAACATAATTGTGAGAAAATGTACAGAAGAATTGCACATGTTTAGCATATATTGGATCACTTGCCATCTAGGGGAGGGGGTGGGGGGAAAGAAGGGAAAAAATAGAACACAAAGTTTTATAAGGGTGAATGTGGAAAATTATCCATGTATATATGTTTTGAAAATAAAAAGCTTAAATTTTTTATTTTAAAGTGAATCAAAGGAACAGGTTGTTCAGTCATTTTCAGTCACGTCCAACTCTTTTGTGACCCCAGTGGAGCCTTCTTAGCAAAGACACTAACATGGTTTGCTATTTCCTTCTCCAGCTCATTTTACAGATGGGAAAACTAAAGTAAACAAGGTTAGGAGACTTGCCCAAGATAACTAGTAAGTATCTGAGAAGAGATTTGAAATCAAGAAGATGAAGTCTTTCAGACTCTGTGCATTATAAATGGCACCACTTCAGTGGCAGGACAGGGACCAGAATTCAGGTGCCTTGGGCAGACACCAGTTCATCCCTGAAGAGTCTGTTCTCACTGTCTACTGCAAAACTGTCCAGGTTTTTCACCTCAGTGAGCAAATATTATTCTAGCTGTTCATGAAGTGTTTGGAAGACTTTTCCCAACAGACCTTCCCAGGAATGGCATCTGCAGGAGACCCACCTCTGTCTCAGAGCCACAATTTCATGAATGCTGGCTTCTCCACACCAGGGAGGCGATCCCATGCTTAAATTTATGGGGCCGCCTTTGTGTGTGTGTGTGTGTGTGTGTGTGT
>JAJPUD010007274.1:13703-54874 GCA_023553655.1 Myrmecobius fasciatus
TGTGTGTGTGTGTGTGTGTGTGTGTGTCATTTTTCTCTTTGGAGAGAAAGTTTCTAGTGGCAGGAATTTCACTCCAAGAAACAAAACTACACTTTTCAAACCAAACAGACACTAGACTAGGAGAAGAATAGCTATTTGCAAATAGCATGCTTCTGAGACTTGTAAGATTTTGGAGCAGACATAAAGGTTCTTCTCACATAGGGTGACCCAGAAGTGTTAAGACTTGAAATCAGGAAAACTTGAATCTGAATCCTGCTTCAATTATTAGCTATGTGGCATTGGACTTCAGTTTCCCCATCTGTAAAATGAGGCTAATCATAGCAGTTAGTTCTCTTGCACAGAGTCAGTGATTCAATGATATTGGTCTTCTTGCTGCTCCTCCAACAAGACCCTCCATCTCCCAACACTGCATTTTCCCTAGCTGTCCCCCAGGCCTGGAATTCTCTCCACAACTCCTTCCCCTGATTTTCTTGGCTTTCTTTAGTTCTCAACTAAAATCCCTTCTTCTTCAAGAATCCTTTCATGTTCCTTCTTAATGTCAGTCAGTTCCTTCCCTCTGGGACATTCTCCCATTTGTCAGGATGCATCTTACTTGTTTGAAGCTATTTGCATGTTGTAGCCCCTGGGATAATAGGAGCTTCTTCCCAGCAGTGACTGTTTTTGTATCTCCATAGCTTAGTATCATGCTCAGCACATAGCAGGGCCTTAATAAATGCTTGTGGGTTTGACTCACTTAACAGGGTCCTATCAATTGAGACAATATGTGTAAACCACTTTGCAAACTTTAAAGCACTTTATAAAAAAGACTTCTCATTATTATTATTATTATTATTATTATTATTATTATTATTATTATCCTGAAAAAAGCTGAGAATCTGCTGTTGTTGGTCAAAACTGCCTCTGCCTCACTTGCCCTGAATAATTACCTTTTTTAAAAGTTATAATCCTGTTTAGTCTTAATAAAATAAGCATTATTTGGTCCTCTGGCTAATGAGCTTCCTCCTAGTCCCATACTGGGGTTCCATAATATGAATGGCTCTATAGAAAGTGCCACCTCCTGGCAACTTCATGGGATAGGCTTGGTCTCTCCTGTTGGAGGCTTCAGAGAAAAGCTCAGTTCAGGGACTAAATCTTGACTTTCTTGCCCACCAGAATTTTCCTCTTAATGGTTTCCTACTATGTTCAATGGGGTTCAATTAGCTTTTGCTTACAAAAAAAAAGTACCTTTAAGTCTAAGTCTGAAGAAGATATTATTTTGCTCAAATTGAATTTTTTTTTTGGAAAAATATCTCAGAATTCATTGGCTCTAGCCTCCAAATCGCCAATTACCCACTGGTGACATCTCACCTTCTAGAGATGCATATTTTTATGTTAAATATGCACAATTCTTCTTTGCATATTTCCACAATTATGCTGTACAAGAAAAATCAGATCAAAAAGGAAAAAAATGAGAGAGAAAACAAAATGTAAGCAAACAACAAAAAAAAAGAAAATACTATATTGTGATCCACACTCAGTTCCCTCAGTCTTTCTCTGGATGCAGGTGGCTCTTTCCATCACATGATCATTGGGACTGGCCTGAATCACCTTGCTGTTAAAAGGAGCTACATAGGGTAAGAATTGATCATTTTATATTCTTGCTTTTGATATGTACAATGCTCCCCTGGTTCTACTCACTTCATTTAGCATCAGTTCATGCAAGTCTCTCCAGGCCTCTCTGAAATCATCCTGCTGGTCATTTCTCACAGAACAATAATATTCCATAACATTCATATACCATAATTTGTTCAGCCATTCTCCAATTGATGGGCATCCATTCAGTTTCTAGTTTCTAGCCACTACAAAAAGGGCTGCCACAAACATCTGTATACAAATAGGTCCTTTTCCCTTTTTTTATGATCTCTTTGGGATATAGACCCAGTAGAGACACTGCTGGATCAAAGGGACAGTTTGATAGCCCTTTGGGGATAGCTCCATATGACTTTCCAAAATGATGAAATCCATGTATTTCAAACATTGAAATAACTCTGGATGTCCCTCCACCCACAATTTCCCTTCCTCATTTTTTTTCTTACTTGAAAAGGGTGGAAAAACTGTGACTGTAGCGGAAAAATAAACTTTTTGACCTTCCTTACTACATGGAAATTCCCCTATCTCCAATCTCTCCCCATTTAAACTTTTACATATCAATGCCACATTAATCTTCTTAAAATATCATTTTCTTCAAGTTATAAGTAGCATGAGATAGAGGAGAAAAGATTGGGGAAAAAGTTGAAAGACCTACATTCTGAGCTTATCCTGGTGCTTCACAAATGTCTAACATACTGAATGACTGTATCCTCAAGTAGTTAAATATGGATAATTATGCCCACCCTGGCTACCTGAGAAGGCTGTCACGAAGATCCAATAGAATAATTTGCCTTATACAATATTATTCTTCTATTGAAAATTTCAAGAAGCAGTATAGTATAGTGAGCATGGAGAGTTAGCCCAGAGATAAGAAGATAGAAGTATAAGACCTGTCTTTGAAACTGTGACTATAAGAGTCTGGATCAGTTATTTTATCTCTCAGGGCCCCAAGCATCTCTCAAGTTCTCTCAATATTCATGGGGAAGTTTACTGACTGGAAGTAGTTAACAATAGTAGAATCATCAGTCCAGTCCAAAAAAGAAAAAAAAAAAGACTTTCAAGAAATTACAATGACTTCTCACTTGTGATTACATCAGAAAGAAATTCCACTGAAGGAGATGGGCAAATCACATGTAAATTACTCTTAGTGAGCTACCAGGAAAGCTAGATGATGAAAGGGCTTACCTACATCCACAAAAACTAGTATATACAAGAAGTAAGGCTCAAAACTATTTTAAAAGATCAAGCCTTTATTATTCTGGATAAGCATTTATTTAGGATTTAATCTTTTGCTAAGCACTGGGGACACAAAAAGAAGTAGAAAGACAGTTCCTGCCCTCAAGGGGCTCACATTCTAGTAGAGGAAGATAATATTGTTCATAAAAGGGAACAGAAGGTGGGATTGGGAAGAAGAAAGGTACCCAAGTAGAGGCAGGGTGACAAAGTTCAGGGTTGGGAATGGATGGCCAACCTATGCCCTTCTCCAAAATGGAGATCCTGAGAACTCACCAATGGGAGAAAAGGGTCTCAGAGGGATGTCCCAGGGTGAGAAGGCAGCTGAGACATACACTGCTCTACAACATATTGCCTCTCTACTTTCTGACTAAAACTATGTCTCATAAGGCATTGTTTCATCTAGTCCCACTCTACTCGTTGACCTTAACCTCTCCTCTGACTCTGCTCCATGCAAAAGTAATAACTGTCCTTTGGCCAAAGTGTTCTTACAAATACATGTCCATGTAATGCTCATTTCCAGTGCCATGTTTTTGGCTATTATATCTTCTATTCTAAAAAAAAAAACAAACCTTCCTTTCAGTGTATCATGTTGGAAAGAATAGCATGACATAATTGAAATTTGATTTTGGATTTGGAATCAAGAGAATCCAAGTTCAAATGGTGACTTTCCACTTAACTACCTGGGTGACCTTGGACAAACTACTGAATTTCTCAGAGGTGTAGTGTTCTAATCTTTACAATGAAGGCTTGGAATTTGTGGTCTCTACGGGCTTTTTCTGTACTAAATCTGTGATCCCATAGCCTAAACCTGCTCATCCCTCTTCTGAGTTTCTACAGAACATATTCTATACTACATGTTCAAATCCTGTATCATATTCATGCTTACAATACTATCAATTCTTATTTTGTGAGGGGCTATTTTTCATTTTGGTATATGGAGAAGGGTACTGGGTTAGGAGCCAGAAGAACTGAGTTTAAATACCTATTCTTCCTTTATATCTATTATACCTTTGTAACCTGAAGCAAGTCATTTTACTATTAGGGGTTTTGGTTTCCTCATCTGTAAAATGAAGAGGTTATATCATATTGGCACAGATGATCAAAAGGAAAATGACAAATGTTGGAGGGTCTAGAGGGGAAAGGCACATTAATATACCTTTGGCAGAGTTCTGGGAAACAGTTTGTAACTATGACCCAAGTTACTAACCTGTACATACCCTGAAAACTAGTGATTAAACTAGATTAAAACTAGTGATAACTAGAAAGCTCATACTCCAAAAATCAAAGAAAGAAGAAAAAGATTCAAATGGATAAAAATTTTTACAGCAGCTCTTTTTGTCAAAGAACTAAAGGGGGATACCCATCAACTGTGGAATGCGGGACAAATTTTGGATACATTAATATAATGGAATACTATTACACCATGTGTATGATAAGAGGTATGGTTTCTGAAAACCTTGGAACACCTGCATGAACTGAGTCAGAGAGAAGTGAATAGAACTAGAACAACAGTTTATATGATAACAACATTATAAAGACAAATGACATGGAAAGACTTAAGACATATGATCAATGACAAATTATAATTCCAATGGACCGATGATGAAACATGTTACCCACCTCCTGAACTCAAGATGCACAATGACACATATCTTTTTAGGCATGGACAATGTGGGAATTTGTTTTGTTTGATTGAATATTTGTTACAAGGGTTTTCTTTCTTCCCCCTCCCCCATGAAGTACTAAATAAGGAGAGAAAATACATTTTTGTTGACTGAAAAAAATTAATTTTAAACAAGCAAAAAGGTAGAGAACAGGAATTCATGATCAATATTCCACACTATAGCACAGCTTGACAATCGCACAACTGGCTGAAAGTTGAAGAGAATAGAAGATCCCAATTTGCTTATTGGTATTTTATCTAATTTTTTTCAATTGATTCTTCAGAACAAAACATTCTTTAACATCTCAAAAAATATTAATAAAATGAGGGGTTTGGGCTATATAATCTCAAAGGTCTTTTTTGGCTATAAATCTATTATCCTCAGTAAGGAAAAATGAACAAGGCACCAGATGGTGAACCGTAGATGCAACTGAGAAATATGGCAAAGATTTTGCTCCCAAATGTCAGAGCTAACAATCTAAATGGAGGAGAAGGGACCTGACAGCCCATCAGCATCCTGATGTGCCTTTCTGGTGGGAGGCTTTTGCTCCAATCATTTTCTACACTAACACCTCACCTTTCTGAATCCTCTTACTATACATCGACAGCTAAGCACATCTGGAACAAGCCTGGGCATAGGCAAAACCCTAAATTGCCTTCCACAGAATCCCACTGTTCCAAGCTTACAGTAATGATTCAGAGAGTGCTCTAAAAACATGTTTGTACGAAGTTCCACATAGCGGTACTTTTAAGTACTTTCTTTCTTTGGTTGGTTAATTTGGTTCCTTCTCTCTCTCTCTCTCCCCTCTATCTTTCTCTCCCTTCCTCTCTGTCTCCCTCCCTCCCTCTCTGTCTCTATTTCTCTTTCCCTCTCTCCTTTTTCCCTCTCTCTCTCCCTCTCTTTTTTTCCCTTCCTCCCCCTCTCGCTCCTCTCTCTCTCTCTCCTTTCCTTCTCTCCTTCCCTCCCCTCTCTCACACAAACATACTTTTAGTTTTTAGGTGTTTTGCTTTTTAACAAATATTTACCTATTGTCTGTCATGCCCCACTGGAAGTCCAAAATAATTTGAGAGGCCCCATTCCTAATTTTCTTGGTAGCCTCTCAGCCACAGTTACTCTGACAACCCAATGAAATACATGTCCACAAATCACTAATTTAATTGGACTGCAAAATCAGAAATCTTTTGGAAAGAGAATGATACATAACTAAGGGGCACTTGTGGGCTGATTTTATTCCTCACTCTTCTCCCAGCCACCAAAATACTTACTGACCAAAAATAATTAAGCTTTTTTTTTACTTTTTCAAAATGGCTACTTTGAATACACTTTTAGAAACTTGGCAAGAGACATGTCTTTCATTTAGGATGCCGGGCTTACGGTCTGGAAATAGTTTAGAGTCATAGAAAACCACTTTTTAAAAAAAGCAGCAGTTTATAGCCATGTGAAAAGAAACTTCAGAGTACTTTAATCAAATCTTTTACAAAAATTAAAGTTATACATGAACTGTAACTCTAAGAGTGTCAGAATAAAGCTTTTTTTGGTGGGGGGAAGGCAATCAGGATAAAGTGACCTGCCCAGGATTATATAACTAGTGTCTGAGGCCAGATCTATATACTGTACCACTTAACTGTCCCCAAAGCAGGAGTTCTTAAGCTTGATTCTGTCATGGATTCCCTTTAACAATCTGGGGAAGCCTCAAAATTGTGTTTTTAAATGCATAAGCAAATTTACATGCAATTAAAATGAAATGCAAATTAGTAAAAATAAAGATGTAAATTTTATTTCCCTTCAAGTTCATGGATTTTGACACCCAGGAAAAGAACCTCTGGATAGGAATTTGTTATTTGTTAAGACCTATTTGCTACGATGACAAATAAATCCTCTTCTGGCTCTATGGAATTCTATGGTTGTAGATGATTTTGTATTTACTCATTTGTGAATCAAGAATTTCCTTGAAGGTAGAAATGTCTCTTTTTCATTTTAGCCTTTGTATCTCTCCCTCACCTAGCATAACGTACTTACTAACGGTGTGTTTAGAGACCCAAGGAGGGTCTTTACCTCCTCAAGAATGAGTCAGCCAGTCTGTTACTATCACTATATTTAGGTTGATCCTAAATTTAGATTTATCCCTAACCCCACAGCTATACTATCTCAGATATGATAGAAGGGAGAACCCAAAGTCCTCTGAAGCCAGATTCTCTGGGCACACAGGCTGGCCCTCCAGCCAAGTAAACCCAAGAATAAGTACACAGTCTTCTGCAGCTCTGAAGCTCCCAAAAGAACATCCCAGAAGCTAGCCTTGGAGCAAGAACAGTACCAGAGCTTCAGCCAAAGGCTGCAGGCTTGGACTTCTGCAAGCTCCTGGCTAAGGAGCAAGTGAAAGTAAGGAAGGAATAAGAGAGGAAAGGATGTAAGCAGTTTGCTCAGGCCTAAGGCAACTTCTCCATTCCCTTGATATTTTTTACTACAAAGATTTCTGGATGTGGGCTTGTAGCAGTCAAAAGGCCCCAATTCCTGCCCCAAATTCACTACTCACTAGCTGGCTGACCTTGGACAAGGACACTCCCACTTTATGGGTTCCTTTCCTCTGGGAGAAAAAAACAAGTGTGGTGGAATAAGCTCAAATTCAAATATTTTCAGTCCCAACTATTGGCTTCCCACAGGAAAGACATTACAACCTGTTATTAGAAGGCATACGAGGGACAGAAAGGCGTTCCTTCCCTGAGGAGACCAAGGACAGACACTTCCCTCAATGGAGAGATATTACTGAATAAACTAGCTAGAAGTGATCCAAATTTGAGACCAGGCTAACCCTTGCATTTTTTTTTTCAGTTTTCATTTAAAGCCTTTCCAAACAGGCTGTGTCATTTGGGCTCCACAAAAACTGTACTATGAATATACTTTATAACCCAGTCCTGTTCCCCTTTTCCAATTTTCTTACATTTTATTCTTTCCATGCACTGTAAGATCCGGCTACACTGGCCTACTTAATGTCATGATGCTATGTTATATTGCATTTGACTCAACTCTACCTCTAACCACTATGTCTTTGTATTGGCCAGGCTTCATCCCTGGAATGTTCTTTCCTTTTATCTCTGACTCTTACCTTTCCTGGATTCTTTCAAGATTCAACTCAAATCCTTCTGTCATAGATTTTTAAGTCTTTGAGAACAAGGGCTGTTTGGGGGTTTGGTTTAAGGGGTGCCTAGAACATCTGTTGTTGTTCAGTCCCATCCAACTCTTCATGACCCTGTTTGGAGTTTTGTTTTGTTTTTTGACAAAGACAGTGGAGTGATTGTCCATTTCCTTTTCCAGATCATTTTACAAATTAGGAAACTGAGGCAAACAGGGTTAAGTGACTTGCCCAGGGTCTAAAGCCTATTAAGCATCTGAGATCAGAATTGAATTTAGGAAGATGAGTCTCCTCCACTGCAAGCTTTGAATTCTATAGCACCACCTAGCTTCTGAGATTGTTACATAGTAGGTACTTAATAAATGTTGGTTAATACACTTTCTGCGGAAGACTTTTCCAGATCTTCCTAGATGCTAGAATTTTCCTCTCTGGGATTACTCCATGAAGGCAAGGAGTAATTTTTACCTTCAAGGGCCTAAATCATTTGAAAAATAAATTTTGCTTTTTAAAGTCATTAATAAATTTTCTTCTCTTTTCTCTTAACCCTTAGCATAATTATTTTTAAATGAGATAAATTCATCTTAATTATGTTTGAAAGAATTGAAGAGAACACCTAGAAAAACTGAATTCTTTCCTTTGAAGAGGTCACCAATGAAGATTTGACTCAAAAGGGTAATTCAGGAACATTAATTAATTGATCCTAATTTTACAGAGGAAAAAACTGAGGACCAATGACTTCAATAAGGTCACACAGCTATCATATGGCAATGTTATTAGTTAGAATTATAGAATGTTGGGGCTAGAAGAGACCTCAGAGATCATTTCATCTATTTCTCTCATTTTATACATGAAATCCAGAGAGTTGCCACCCAGGTCATAAAAGATGAAACAAAGTCAAAATCTAGAGTCCACTCCTTTCTCTCTGTCATCATGTCTCTTTGTTCATCAATCTTTATTCTATTTTCTCT
This sequence comes from Myrmecobius fasciatus, assembly GCA_023553655.1. Classification (NCBI taxonomy): domain Eukaryota; kingdom Metazoa; phylum Chordata; class Mammalia; order Dasyuromorphia; family Myrmecobiidae; genus Myrmecobius; species Myrmecobius fasciatus. Next base: position 22,331 of record JAJPUD010007274.1, read on the forward strand.
TCCTCCATCCTACCCTCTCCCCGGGTGCTCCTTCAGTATCCTCTGGCCTACAGGAGCATCTCTCAGTGATTCTCTCTGGAGTCACTCTGGAATCAAGAGCTATTACTATCTTCAACACCTATCTCCCAAACAGGCTGTGAGGAAAGACCTCCAAGATAAATACAAATGAGCCATTAAGGGAAGTATAACCAGAGGAGGACAAAGCAAGTGAGGACTTTATGTAAAAAAAAAAAAAAAGACAGTCTGAGCCAGGGCAAGGTAAAAAGGGAGGTGATACTCCTATAGCATTTTACCTGCATCATTTCATTTAGTCTTCAAAATAACCTGGAGAGATAAGTACTCCAGAAATTATCTCCATGTTATAACTTTAGAAGCTGAGGTTGAAAGCACTTAGCTAGGGTCACACAGCTAATTAAGTGGTAAGTGAAACATTTGAACCCAGGGCTCTGTAGATAAGAGGTCTAATATTCTTTCCACTCTACTTCCCCTATAACAAATTATCAAGACTAAAGAATGTAAACAGTCTGGAGCTTCAATCTTCCTAGATCTTGTTATTGTTGGCACCTAGTGAGAACCACATAATTATCAGAGCAATTCAAATTTGCTTGGTATCTCCTCATATGTTTCTAGCAAAAGCCCAACAAATGTCCTTTTTGGTTTCACCTTTAACTAAGCAAATCTCCAGCCTTCACTGATAATGTTGGCTACAGAAGTAATCTATATTTCCAGTTACTCCTGCTCTTGGTCAGGCAGGAAGGGAAAAGAAGAGAGTTTCAAGGGGAAAGGAGGTCAGGGACAAAGTCAAAAGCTTCCAAGAATACTTAACAAAAAAAAAATCACCAACTGTAGGGACAATGTCTTTTTAGAGAGTTATTTCTAGCCTCTGTGGAGACCTGGCACTTGACCTTCTTTGATTTCCTGTTTCACCTTTCTTTAAAAAACTCTGTGGCATAGTTATTTTTTAAATACATTTTATTTTTTAAAGTCATTAATAATTTTTTTCTCTTTTCTTTTCAACCCTAGGCATAGATATTTTTAAATTAAATAAATTCATCTTAATTATGTCTGAATAAAATTGAAGGGAACACCTAGAAAGACTTTAGTCTTTCCTTTAAAGGGGTTACAAACCCAGAGTTGACTCATAAAACATCAGAGTTAGCAGGGACTTTAGTGATTCAAATCCTTTATTTTAGAAGTGAGGAAACTCAGACCTCTATAGAGGAAGAGACACAAATAAGACAACAGGTGTAATCAATAGCAGGGCAAGTAATCAAACCCAGATGCTCTGATTTCCAAATCCAGTGCTATTTTCCCCAAACTCCAGCCAGGGTCTCAGCTTCTCTGTTCTTCCTCCAACTCTGTGGAGTCTCCTTTTTGCTGTGAAACTTTTAGCACAGGTGGCCTAAGCCAGTGCTAGTGGCTAAGTGAGAAGGTATGGAGAGAAGAAACTGATGAACTAAGTAGGAGAGGGAGCAAAGGTACCGGATATCACAGTAGGCAGGAATAAAAAAGTAACTTGAAAAGTCCTTGGGAAAGGACAGCTGTTGGTGAGAGGTTCTTAGCCAAAGTCTATGGTGCAGCCCCTCTCTTCCCCACCATCATCACCGCCTCCACCCCCATTCCCATTGTTACAGTGTTGCATAGCATCCGGATGTGGCCTTAGGGAAGATGAGTCTAACCCGGGTGAGCCTTAGCTAACTCTTAGCTAACGGGTTTTGGCCGGCATCCCAAAGACGCCAGACCTGGGAGCCAGCTCAGACCCCCAATCTCTTCCCCTCAGTTCAGAAATCAGCTTCGCTGTCCCCTTCCCCAATCTCCTACCCTGGCTCCAGGAGCCATTTTGCCCGCCTCTAAATCTCCTGCATTGGATCTAGAAACCAGCTGCGTTGCCCCCTTTCCTAATCTCCTTCCTTGGCTCCAGAAGGCAACTGCTCTAGCCCTTTTCCCCCATCTCTTGCCCTGGCTCCAAAAATCAGCTGCGCAGACCCTTGATCACCCGGCTCTGGCTTCAGGAACCACCTGTGCCACCCGCCCCCCAATCTCCTTCCCTAGATATAGAATTAAGCTGTGTTGCCCCTTCTCCCTAATTATCTGTTCTAGCTCTCCCCCCCTCTGATCCTCCCCCTCGCATGTCTTGGTTCTAGGAACCACCTGTACCGGCCCCCAATCTCCTACCTAGCTCTAGGAACCACCTGCGCACTTGTCAAATCTGGGGGAATTACGGGTCCACTAAGCCATTGGCCGGACCTCATAGAGCCTACTGAGCTGCCTCCTCCCTTTTTCTCTGGCCAGGTCCCCAAGGAGCCTGCTGTGTTATTCTTTCCCAATTCTCCTGACCGGATCCCGGGGGAGTCCGCTACCCTTTCCTAATTCTGCTGACTGGGACCCCCAGGGAACCCTTTGCGTTGTCTTTTCCCGCTTTCCCTAGTCAGGCCCCCGGGAGCCCTATACGCCACCCCCTTCCCATTTCCCCTGGCCAGATCCCCGAGAGTCATCTGTGATGCCCTCTCCCATTTCCCTTGGCCCGTCTCCCCGGCAGCCCTCCTGTTTCCCCCAGTTAGACACCCCCCCCCGGGGAGCTTTCTGCGCTGCTCCCTCCCATTTCCCCCTGGCGAGTCTCCCCGAGAGCCCCCTGCTCTGGCCCCTCTCCCAATCCCAGCGCGGCCCAGGGGCCACTTACCCTGCCCCCAGAGGAGGCTGGGGATCCGGGCCCTGCAACCCCGTTCATCTCGTACTCCTCCGGGCCTGAATCCATGCCGCCGCCTCCGTCCCCGCCGCCGTCGGGGAGCAGAGCGCGCTCCGCAGGACTGGTGGCCGCCTCCGGGCCGCCGGGCTGAGCTGCGCTCCCGTCCAGCTTGGAGCCCTTTCCCGCGCCCGCTGGGTTCTCTGCGGCTCGGCGAGGCTGCAGGACCAGCCCCGGATGGATTTCTCTTCCCCGGGCCTGCCTGGGCTGCCTCCTTCTCCCGCTCCGCTGGCCGGCACAGGAGGAGGAGATTGACGCAGCCCCAACCCCTTCACCCCCTTCTTTGGGGGCGGGGACAATAAAATGTAAATACACTGTTCGGTATTTTTGTAGGGAGGGAAAAAATCATGGGCGGGGCTAGATAGGCTTGTGAATGAAGCGGGAGGAAAAAGTAGGAAGAGGGATGGGGCCGGACTGAGGACTGATGGAGGCTGGTGAGGGCGCCCTCGGGGAGCCCTCCCGCCAGCCCAGAGGGACCACCTGTTGCCTCCTCGGAGGAGCACAGAAGTTCAGATTCTTGGAAAAAGCCCCAGATAGCCACTCGTCCAAAAGCCTCCTCATCTAACGGGTGGGCCCGCACTGCTGAATATGGCTTGCCTAGATACCAGCTAGTGGCAAAATGGGGCCAGACACACTTGGGCCTCTTCCGTGTTGTCAGGCAACGGGAGCCAAAGGAGCTCCCAGCGGACCCCGTGAAGCATGGCAGGTTACGATCAGGACGGGCCTGGGAGTGATGTCACCCTTGGTTCTAAATTTCCTAAACGTTCTAAACTTGTTTAGATCTCGTAGGCTCTTGAACCTAGAAGTGGAAGAAACCTTAGAAATCAACTAGTCCAGTATGCAGAATGGAACTCTTTATTTATTTATTTATTTTGGATAAGATCAGTCTAGGAATTTGTTTTGCTGGACTGAGTATATTCTACAGGATTTTGTTTTCTTTTTTTCGGGGGGGGGAGTGAAAGGAAGAGAAGAAAACAAATGATTAATTGGAACTATTAAAAATTAAAAAGAAGCCATGCAGTCTAACGCTTTCATTTTACAGATGAAGAAACATAAGAGACATATGGGAAGTAAGTAGGAGAGAAGATAAGCATTCTAACTCTAGTGTTCCATCCCTTTTACCATTCTGCTCTATATTTTCATAAGGCTGTTTATAGCAAGAAGATTCTCCTCAAAAAAATCTTTCATTTTACAAATGGCTTCACCAGCTGAACTTTAAACTGTATTATCTTTCTCAAGTCACAGGAGACTACAATGTTTCAGACTCTACCGGAAAAGGCCCCTTTCCTTTTCTTTTTTAATAGTATTTTATTTTCCCCAATACAGGCAAAGGTAGTTTTCAACATTCACTTTTGCAAAGCCTTGTGTTCCAATTTTTTTCCCCTCTCTCTCCCTTTTCGCCCTAGACAGCAAGAAATTCAATATAGGCTAAAATATATGCAATTCTTCTAAACATATTTTCATATTCATCATGCTCCACAAGAAAAATCAGATCAAAAGGGGAAAAATATCAAGCAAACAAACAACAATATCAAAAAAAGGGTGAAATGAAATGTTTTGATCCATGATCAGTCTCCATAGTTATCTCTCTGGATGCAGATGGCTCTTTCCATCACAAGTCTATTGGAATTGAAAAGACCCTTTTCTTAGGGAAAGCTTTCCCTTTAGGACTGGATAGCCAACAATGTAATACTTATTTTTCTAGTATGGGAGAGGTGGGGAAGGGTGTGTTTGAGAAACAGCCTGTCAATCCACAAGAACTGACTGAACCTAATATGGGGCTAGGACTGTCTTCCTGATGGACATGAGGGGACAAAAATGTCTCCTGCTCTGGGCATACAAAGTTAAATAACAATACTTCATATCCCAACCAATTCTAAAGTTCTGTGATTCTGGGATACTTAGGCAATATAAGCAGTTTCCAAACTAAAACAAAACAAAATGAAAAAACCCAGTATATAAAACGCTATCACACTCCCTTGCCCCACCCAATTCCCACAAAAGGAAGAGCCCTTGGAAAAACCACAAAACAAAGAGATTCTGTGTATCCAGGGAGAAGTGATGAGAAGTTGGCCTGGAAAGTAACATAGGAAGGACAGGATTGCCCAGCCAGACGTTCCTCTTGCCCCCAAATTTCTCTTTTAACCAGCCTGGACAAAGCCCATATTTTTTTCTCTTTGTTTGGCAGCTTGAAGCCATTCAAAAGTTCATTTAGATAATGGGCACCATTTTTAAAAATAAAACTAATCCATGGTATTAACCATTGACATATTTACATGATTTCAGCTTTCATTCTGACACCAAGGTGTGATAGACATTGAGTGGGAGTTATATTTGGAAAGAAAGGGAGGAGAGAAAACTAATTTGAAAACAGAATTCTTGGAGTAGAGGACAAAATGGATAGAGTGCCATGTCTGGAGTCAGAAAGACCTGAGCTTAAATCCAGATTCAAACACTTAGCCATGTGATCCTAGGCAAATCACTTAATGCTATTTGCCTCATCTATAAAATGAGCCAGAGAAGAAAATGGCAAACCATTTGTCACTAAAACCCCAAATGGGGTCAAGAACAGTTGCATATAAAGTCAGAACAACTTTGGTTCAAATCTCACCCCAGATGTTAACAAGCTATGAGACTATGTGTGTGTATATATATAGTGTATATAAAGTCTCTGCTTAAGTTTGCTCTTCTGCAAAATAAGAAGGCTGTACTCTGTGGCCTCTGAAGTTCCTTCTAACTACAAACCTATGACTTTCCCAACTCCAACTCCAGTCCCCTAGTCATTACACCATACTGCCTTCTTAGGTTAGCCTGTCTCCCACTAAAGCTCCATCTTAATATTTTATTTTTAATGGATATAACTTTGGATTTTGGAGGCTCAGCCAGTAAAACTGAAACCTTGGCAGATCCTATAATCTGGAAAGGTTTTGAGCATGGGTGGCAGATAACAGATTGTCTCTCATTCTAGGGCCAGATTAGCTGGGCTTAGAGAGATCCAATTAATTCATCCAAATAACAGCTGTAAGCTGCTGATCTTTTTTTGGTTTACTACTCAGAAAGCTTCTCCAGGAAGGCATAGAAAACCCAGTTACATCTATTTTCAGTAAGATGAGTATCCCATCAATGAAAAATCACAGGAACATGAAATATTTGAACTATATCATAAACCAAGTATATAGGTTTTCATGGACTAGATTCAGTACCTAACTACCACATTAGCATTGTTTCTTATGGGGAAATGTATTCCAATAAAAATGCATCCAAATGAAAAAAAAAAGTAGAACACACTCAACTCATAAATTGGTGATTATCAGAATGCCAAATTAGGAAGATAAACAATGAATCCTGGGGAAAGTCAAAGAAAGGAGAGATTGCTCTCCATGGTCTAGAATAGAAAGGGAATATTTCTTAGAAGACATAGGACTTGAGTAGGGCTTTGAAGGATCGATGAGATTTATGCTCAGCAAAAAGGTTTTCCCCCTTCAGGAAGGGGAAACATCATAAGTAAAAGTACATGGGTGACTTAGAGACTGGAATTTTGCCTTTGAATTCCATTCAGCCCCATAACTGTGTCCCTTCTACTTGTTGCTAGCATCCCCAAAACTCCATAGCTAGGCTGCTTCTCTAACCCTCTGCTTATTGCCTGTTGCCAGATTATCTCAGTGATCTGTTTCTTTCTGTTTTCCAGAACACTTGGTTTCCTCCCAGAATTTCTTTTTTCAGCCTCTATCTCTTTTTTAACACCAGGGTCTTAAACTTTATGCCTTCATACCTGTCTGCTGAGCTCCAGCAACCAAGACAATCTCTGAGATCAACAAACCACCTTACCTACCTACACGTGAACTTGTTATTATCCTCCCCAAACTCTTCTACATAAGACTCAATTATCCAGTCTACCTCTCTGAAAGATACACCCTTCCTCTAGATCATTAGTTTCTGTGTCCCCACTAGTTCAACTTATTCTTGAGCATAGATATTGAAAGAGAATTGATCACATTTTTGTGTTAGTTTTCTAACTGCTTTCTTTTTCTTTGATCAATTTATTTTGTTTTGATTTATCAGTTTCATTCCTTTCATCCTTCATAATGCTTTACTATTAAAAACCAAAACCACAGTTGAGCAAAATTGCCTGATGTGGTAGTTATAATTAACAATACATGTAATACAAAGCCTTTCTTTACCTGCTCTCTGTGAAGTAAGTAGCTCAAGCATCATTGTCTGCATTTTACAGATGAGGAAACTGAGACAGAGCAAGTAAGTAAATAATGAATTTGATTTTTAGATAGGTTGAGAGTGAACTACAGGGAGGGTCTTTGGCAGTTTATGTTTAATAGGCAGTTAAAAATGTAGGTTAAAAAGAGATACTAAAAGTGGGGAAAGGACTCATATAGGCCAAAAAAAATGTTTGTAGTAGCTCTTTTTGTAGTTGCAAGGAATTGGAAAGTAAGCTGATGCCCAACAATTGAGGAATGGCTAAGTTACGGTATATGAATGTAATGGAATATTTATTGTTCTATTAAAAAATGATGAAAAGGTTGATTTCAGAAAAGCCTGGAAAAGCTTACATGAACTGATGCTGAATAAAGTGAGCTGAACCAGGAGAATATTATACATAGTAACAGCAAGATTATGTGATGATCAACTGTGATGGACTTGGCTCTTCTCAGTAGTATGGTGATCCAAAACAATTCCAACAGACTTGGAATGGAAAATGCCATCCACATCCAGAGAAAGAAATATTGAGACTGAATATGGATTGAAGCATAATTGTTTTTTGTTTGTTGCTTTTTCTTCCTTATGGTTTTTTACCTTTTGATCTGATTTTTCTCTGTACAACATGATACAGAAATATGTTTTAAAAAATATGTTTCACTTATATCAGATTGCTTGCTATCTTGTTGGAGGTAGGTAAGGGAGGGAGGAAGGAAAAAATTTGGAATGCATCTTACAAAAAATGAATAATGAAAATTATCTTTACAGTTATTTGGAAAAATAAATACTTTTGAGAAAAAAGGGAAATGGAGGGTAAGATTGGGGATACAGATATGAAAGTCATTCACATGAAAATATTGGAATAAATGTTCATATTTTTTTCCAAACTAAGCATTAAATTGCATATAACCTTGCAACCTATGATTACTAACACTCCTCCAGACAATAATATTTAGGTAGGCTAAACAAAAGTTAAAGATGGTTTCCAAACTGTGCTCTAAATAAGCCCTTTCTTCATGATGATTGTGTTCTGCTGCTCTGATTACATGGTCCACAACGAAGGCAGGCTGGGGCCAGAGAGAGGTGGGAGGCCAGGACTGGTGGCTGGGGAGGGAGAAAGGGGAAAGAGCCATGCTTAATTTCAATCTGAGGTCCTGTTGCTTCAAGAAAACAAGAAATGACTGAAATTTGAGCTTAGGGTAAACCGCATCCACACAAAGAGTTAGCACTGGAATTTGGATTCTGAATGCAGTCACAGGATATAGCCTCAAATCACATGTGGGACTGGCTCCATGATGAGGAGAGTGAAAGACTGTGGCTACATTGGAAATAAGGAGGGGGATGAGATCCAGTGAGAAAGCAGAAGTTTGAGGAAGCCAGGAAGGGGGTGGGGGAAATTTCCACTATAGTGGGAGACATTCATTTCTCACAATGATTTCAGTCTGGCCCCAATGAGTCACATCATTGTTAAACTCCTAACCAATGTAGAACTACAAAGAGAAAGAGGAAGGGGAGGATGGAACTGCATTATGATGTGTCTGTATGTCTGAGCAGAAAATTCAAAGACCTCCAGGTCACGAAATCATGAGGTAGGGCTATGAAACCATGTGATCTAATACCCTTAATTTACAGATAAGGCCCAGAAGGGATTTATCCAGAGTAGATAAGTGTGATAGTGGATAGAGCACTAAGTTTGGAATCAGGAACACTCTGTCTGACTCAATTGTAAAATGCATTTTACATGAAGATAAAATGAAACAATAGTTGTAGAGTGCTTAGTACAGCGCCTGGCACATAGTAAGTACTTAATAAATGCTTGGTACCTTCTTTCCTGTTAAGTGACAGAGCCAGGATTCAAATCAGATCCTCTGTCTTTCATTCTGAAACTCCCTTAGATTCTCTTTTCTGATAGTGATAGTCTCTCCTAACTGTATGGAGTTGTTGGTCATTATAAAATAACAATTATGACTGGGTTTTACCCATGAATATATCGTGAAATTTGCAAGGTTGCCACTGACATCCTCCCACCTGCCATCCACTTATGTCCCTTCCCTTTGCAGTCCACCCTCCTGAGTGCCGGGGGCCTCCTACTTCAGTCCCCCAAACTGTGGACGTTTCTTCCATCTGTTTCCTCTTCAGAATTCAACTATCCAATGTTCTCTGTAAAGAGAACAAAATGAATCCAATAAGCTAATCCCCACTAAGACATTATTATTGCTGTTCAGTCATTTCAGTTGTGTCCAACTCTTTGTGACCCCATTTGGGGTTTTCTTGGCAAAGAAACTGGCATATGGTCAAGTAAACCCCTTTAGTCTTATGCATCTTGTGACAAGATTTGATTTTCCTCTGCTTAACTATTTCTTTGCTTCCCCATTGTTCTTAGTGATGAATATTGATGAGGTCCTAAAACCAGGATGTCAGCACTGAGACTCATGCTCCATATGGTAATTGGCCATCATCTAGACAGTTTTTATGACAGATCTCTTCTCCCCAATGATCAGAAGCATTCTGAAATTGTTGCTGGGTCATTCCAGACACAGACACACTGACAAGTGGGCTCCTATAAGGGAGGTCTACTCTCTTGAAATTCAAAAGCCAGGCAAACCACTACAGGGAGTATCACACACACACACAGAGTATGAAGAGAAAAAGAAATTAGTTCCTAAACAAATCCAGACTAAGATTCTCTAAAAGCTGTTGTTATGCAGTCATTTCAGTCATGTCTCATTCTTCATGACCCCATTTGAAGTTTTCTTGGTGAAAATACTGGAGTGGTTTGCTATTTCCTTCTCCAGTTTATTTTACAGATGAGGAAACTGAGGCAGTTAAGTGACTTGCCCAATGTCATACAGCTAATAAGCATCCAAGGCTAAGTTTCAAATCACAGAAATTAATCCAAGCCCTGAACTCTATCCACTGCACCACCTAGCTGCCCAATCAAGACATGAATTAATGATTAATAATTGTTTATTGCATTGAATCTCCAAGTTATTTGCATCTTAATAGAAAGTTCCAATAGCTTCCATGCTTTAACCCAAAGAAAGAACTTTGTCAAATAATATCATTTCAAGTGCCAAAGTTTGCTTAGTGAGGAAATATTTCTTTGGAAGGGACCCTTTCTTGGTACCCCTCCAAATCATGTCATGTGTTACCTGACTGTAAATAAGATCTTCTCTAGATATGATCATCCACATGAGGAAGTTCCATTTCCTTGGCTATGTGAAAAAGTCTCAACTCCCTCTCAAAATAATATTTTAAGTGCACAAAATAAAATACCTAGGGTTATTAAAAAAACAATTATATTGAAATGATTATCAAAATGTTTGTTTTGTTTTGTTTTTTTGCTGAGGCAATTGGGGTTAAGTGACTTGCTCAGGATCACACAACTAGGAAGTGTTAAGTATCTGAGACCAGATTTGAACTCAGGTCCTCTTGACTTCAGGGCTGGTGCTCCATCCACTACACCAACTAGCTGCCCCCTCAAAATATTTTTAAAACCAAAATCCATCCATAGCCACCTTGAGAATCTATAATCTCCAAGTTAAGAACTCTTCGACTAGGTGATCTCTGAGTATAAAGTGGAGGATTCTATGACTGACTTTTTGTCAGATAGCTTAGGGAATGCATATCAGCTCTCAATCATGAGCACCAGGGTTCAGGTCCTACCTCTGACAAACATGGATTGTATTGAACATGTCACCCTCTCAGTGACCAAGGCAATGATCTAAGATTATAAATTGCAAGATAGTCATTGATCTGGATTGGTGAAAGGTGTTTCCTCACAGGGAGTTCATGACATGAGATAATATATGATGAGAAAGCTTGTAACATCAGGAAGAGACAAACTACAGTCCTCTGAGGGGGGTTTCAAAAAAGAAAGCATTAGATGAACCTGACTATGAGTGACACAATTGACAGGAAGTCTACTCCCCACATCTCCCTGCCTCTTTCTTATCTTCTCCTCCAGGCCTTTAATGGAACAGAAGGAAAAAGATGAGTGGCTGAAAGGGATTATGGGAACAAAAAGTAAAGCAAGACTAAAAAGGGGATAGAGACAGAGACAAGGGGGGAGGGAGAAGAGACACACAGAGACAGAGAGAGAACAGCAAAAAGAAAAAGAAGAAGAAGAGAGAGGAGAAGGACAAAGAGAAAAGAGACAGAGACAAAGAAAGAGACAGAGAAAAAGAAGAGACAGAGAAAAGAGAGAAACTATTTCTCTAACTTTGCTAAGTTGGATGAGAAATAAGGAAAGGAGTCACCTAAGAATGGCCCATGATTTTTTTTCTTCCATTTTTGGGACTTTTTGTAAATAAAAAATGTTTCATCCTGCATACCTAGGCAAATACAAAGTAGTAGGTTTTCAGAATTAACTTTATATCTCTTAATGAATATATTTCTTTAGTTATATAACCCAAATTGAAGCATTCTGGGAAGGAGAAAGCAAAAGATGAGAGAGAGAAGCAGAGCTCTAGAGGAGTAAATGTGTACTCCATCTTGATAATAAAAGCCTATAAGGGAATCTGCCTTCACCCCACTATTTACAACCAAAAAAACAGTGAGAAAAACCAAATATGGAGACATAGTGAAGCCTGGTTTGGGTAAGACTGCTCTTTCAGAGATGTTTCTTCTATCACAACTCCAAGTGGGAATGCATTAATGAACTGTCTCTTTTGGATAAATAAAAAACTGTTACTACTCCTTTCAGTCAGAACACTACTCCTTAGCACTCTCTATGATAATCACTCCCATCCCCACTGAGTGATTAGCTCACAATCTGTACCTCTTGATGTTCTAATTTGTTTTCCCTCATGCATGAAACATTTTAGGATGTCAGCTGTTGCTCTGTGGCACTACTTCAGGCTAGACTTCAAAAAACTCATCTTTATGAGTTCAAATCTGGCTCTAGATACTTCCTAGCTGTATATCACTGTGGGCAAGTCATTTAACCCTATTTGCCTCAGTTTCCTCATCTGTAAAATGAGCTGGAGAAGGAAATGGCAAACTACTCTAGTATCTTTTCCAAGAAAACCCCAAATAGGGTCACAAAGAGTCATACACAATTGAAATGACTGAACAAAAATAAATGTGACGCAACTTGGGAACGGTGTGCTAGAGGTGGAGAAGGAAGGGATTGGGGTAGAGTTAGTCTAAATGTAAGAAATTCACTAGTGCTTGGTTCAGGAGACAGCCCCTGGTGCTAATGCAGTCAGAAGAACTAACTCCAGAAACCAATTCTTAGCCTATCCTGTTCTAAATTGGCCCAAAGTAGAATTGAGTAATATACATAAGAACATACACAGAATTGAGAAGGTAATGACTTAATACAACACAATATACTCTTGGTTAAATCTGAGCCCAATAGCAAGAACAAAAAGGGGGTCTCAGGAAAGAGATTGTGCTTTGTAGGTTTTTCCTGTTTTCTTTCAACCCTGTTAATTGACTACATAAACTACAAAGGAAGTGAAAGCCTCATTACAAGTGAGTCACTAAACCCTCATTATAGTTGTGTAGACAACAAAATCAAGCAGCTAACTAAAAATGAGTTGTTAGTCCCTTAAAGAGCCATCCCCAGAGACTTTATTTGGAAAATTATTGATGATAAATAGCTCAGTATTTCAGGGTCCTTAAATTTTGTAGTTTGGCTACTCCTTCTACCAACATAGATCATAGCTTCTCTAGTATTTAATATGATCTTCAAAAATTGTAATGGTTGAAAGTGAGGATCTGGATTACTTGATTCTGCCTATTTGTTACAAGGGAAATTAGTTGTTTTCTATAATTTGGGGCATAAAAAGAGGCTAATAATGCTGATGCTCTTCACCCCAAAAGAGGAAGAAAAGAAAGAATTAAAACATTTAAAAATATACAGAAAAGATCAAAAGGCAATTCAGAGGGAAACACAGAAAAACAAGACAAATTTGGAACCAACATGTTGAATTTATCATGCAGTTCTTAAAAAAAAGAAATCTAAATGTAATAGAGATTTTTGGTTTTATATACAATCCTATTTTTCCATTCTTCCTATGAGGAAATGTTCATGATTGTATTAGTCATGTTCAATTTAGTAAAATTACAATATTTCCTTTTCAAAAGCTGGTCTCTTCCTAGCTTGGTAGAACCTGCCAAAGCTTTTGAACTATTGGGTCATATCCTGTGATTAAGCATGCCAGTAGGAATTTTTACTAAAGATAAGTAAAACTCAATTTTTTATATTTGTTCTAACATTTTGGATTTCTGATTCTTAAAACAGCTAAGTAAAACAAATAAGCCAGGTTTTCTGTGAATATTTGCTTGCATTTTCTTTTCCTTCTTAGGTTTTTTTTTCTCTTTCTAGATCTGATTTTTCTTGTGCAGTAAGATAACTATATAGATATATATATATTGGATTTGTCATATAATTTAACATATTTAACATGTATTAGGCTACCTGTCATCTAGGGGTGGGGGTAGGGGTGGGGGAAGGAGGGGGAAAATTTGGAACAAAAAAAAAATTTGCAAAGGTCAATGTAGAAAAATCACTCATATGTTCTGTAAATAAAAAGCTTTAATTAATTTTTAAAAAGTAAATAAGCCAGGTTTCTGTCATCTTATGTAAATTTATATAATAATTAATTCATTAATAAACCTATAATTTAGGCAAGGCCAAGGTACATGATAACCCAGTTACAACCTGACATAGAAGACACAGGGAGTTTTGTGGATCACATGGAGGTTAAATAATTTGCCCTGGTGTACAACTATCAAGATTACAAAATAGATTTGAACTCAGAATCACTCCATTGAGTCCATGCTATTATCAAGGAAAAGTTATTCTCTGAATATAGTATCATGAACAAAAGAATTATATTTAGAGTTAGAGGTCTTGAGTTAAAATTCCAACTCTTTGTGGGCCTCAGTTTTCCCCATCTTTAAAATCAATTGATTGGGTTGAATTATTCCTTGCTCTAAACTTTTGATCCTATGAACTCTAAAGATCTGCCTATTCAAAGGGTTTCTCCAAAGCCAGAAGAGAGGGGGGAGCAGAAAGAGAGAAAAATAGACAGATAGACCATACCATGTAGCAGAAAGAATAAAATTCCAGCTCTATCATTTACTATGTGATGCTAGATAAGTCAACTCTCCTTTCCTAGTCTCGATTTCCTCATCTGAAAAACAAGAATAACATTGTGGTATATTCTGAAATGTATATGTATGTGTGTGTATCTATATATATGTATAGATACATACATATACACACAAATATACACACATATATGTATATGTTTATATATACATATATATACGTATATATCACAGGATGGTGGTAAGGAAATTATATTTTCAAACCATAAAGTATTATCAAGATGCAAGCCACTGTTAAGGTTACGCCAAAGAGGAAGGAAGGGCAGAAGGATGACAATGCTCTCCCTCCCCTGCTCCCAACTCATCCTCAAAATATAGACCAGAATCTTTAAAAAGGGAAAACTAGCTCTTTCACAGAAGGAAATCCAAAAAAATGCAAGTCATGGCATCGAAAGGAAAAGAATCCTTAGCATATTTCTTTCCAAACCCCTGTAAAAGCCATTATTGGACCATTCTTCCACTGGGTATTTCTGGGTCACCAGCAGAGGAGAAGCTTGAAGATACATACAACAGGTACTGAAGAAATATTGTCTTTCCTTTGTGAGGGAAAATTCAGAGGTAGGCAGCCTATTGCTCCTATTTTCAAGATTCACATATGGAAACATGGAGGCACAGAGATAATAAGATCACAGGAATATAGATTTAGAGCTGGAAGGGATAGCTGATCACAAATCTAATCCAATCAATCAACAAGCATTTATTTAGCACCTTCTATGCTCCAAGCACTGTGCTAGGTGCTGGGGACTCAGAACTAAAGAGCAAACAGTCCTACATTTTAAGGAGCTTTTATTCTATTGAGGGAGAACATGTGTATATGTATGTTTGTATGCATATATGGTATATCTATGTGTGTATAGGTTTGTAAATGAGGTGGAGCAGGGCAATCTCTAAATAATCAATGTTTCCTAAATGACTGGGCAACAAAGCATAAAGGACTCACCCAAATAACTTGATAATAGAACATCAATTTTCCTAAATAACCTGATAAGATGACTTCTGGAGGTGGAACCAAGATGATGGAATAAAGGGTGGTCAAGCTCTTCCAACATTCCCCTCCAAACTTTAAAATACTACTTTAAATTGAATTCTGGAGAGGCAGAGTCAGCAAAAGGTCAGTGAGACATTCTTCCAGCCCAAGACAATTTAGGAGGTCGAAGAGAGAGAGATCCCTTACATAAGGGTGGGGGCTGGTTCAAAGGCCACTGAAGTATTGAATTCTCCTAGTATAAGAACAGGGGTTGGGAACAGAGAGAAAGACTATGGGCTAAGCATTAAATTCATTGAAGAAGGAAGGTGAGTGTTCAGAAAGGTGGTGGGTAAAAAGCTAATAGTTTCTTGATTGGGTGATAAATTTGGATTGAATAAGCCTCAAAGGAAATGGAGTTATTATTGGGTGATGTTGGTTGGATAATCTGGAAATGGCAAAGGGGAACCCTACTTCCAACTCCCTTATCACAACCAATGAGTCAGGAGCATAAATGAAGTTGTAAATTGTACCATAAAGGACAGTCAGGGATGTCATATCATTGGGAGGGAGCCAGGGCTCAGTGACAGCCAGAATGTGGAAGAAAAGTGAAAAGATTTAAGAAAAAAGCCAATTTTATATGCATATGCGTAAATTCACATATAATATATAGGAATGAGAAAGAAAGAAGGGATAGGAGAAAGAGACAAAGAGACAGAGAGATATATAGAGAGAAACAGAGACAGAGACAGAGAAGAGGGGGAAGAGAGTAAGAGCACGAATTTCTAGAAATCACAGTGAAAGGAGTGGGTAAGTCTGGAGTAGAACAGTGTGTAGAGTAGGATTAAAGGAAATGGAAATAAGGGAATAAGCAGTTGGGAAATGAGAATGGGATTTATACTATGTAAGCTGGGGGTTTAGCATCACTGGTTGGGGAGATTATAAGAAAGCAGGAGTATGTTAATCGTTAAGAAATAGCACTTTAAAAACCTAAAATTACTACATCTATGCTAGCTATTATTACTTAAAACAGTGGATGGAGAGAAGTCTATTGAAGAGGGCAGGTGATTAGGCTGTTCGAGATTATCCCTTGATGTCCAACCTTGTGACAGATGATAATGTTGTATTCTGAGGCTTAGGAGACCCAACTCACAGCAATGATGTCCTGGGAGAGTCTGGACATGGAGTGGGAGCTGGCAACTCAAGGTGGGGGTCTGATCGGGGAATATTGAAACACTAGAGAAAATTCTGAGAAGACAGAAGACAAGAGACAGGTGACTTGCATTAGGAACTGGCATAGGACAATCAATGGGGCAGTGTCAGATGGAGATTTTAGGAATGAAGACATTAATGGCTACCTAGCCCTGCAGCATTGGAGATATGAGTTGCCCCTTCTTACCCTTGCCTTGATATTATTTTTTACTATTTGTGTGTCTTTCTTATTGTGGTTTCTACTTGAATCTACTCTCCTTGATGTTGCTGGGTTTGTTTGTGGAAAAGTACATCCCAAGATTAATTATCATCATAGATTAAAGCTATGATCTGAAAGAGAACCTTAAAGGAAGATTCTGAGGTTAATAAAAGGTGTCAAGTTCATACAACTAGTAAGTATCTGAGGTGGGAGGTCTCCCTGATTCTAAGTATAGTGTCTATTCATTACTCCCAAGTTGTTTATGAAAAAGTTTTTTATTGATACTTTTCCTAAATGACTTATACTTTCCACCACATATCGTATTTTACATAATCATAACTTTAATAGTAAAAATTCAAATATACAAATATACACTTTGGAGAATTCATTACTCACACTAATCACATCAATCACACAAAATAAATACAAAGGTAGTGGTTGTGTGTGAAAGGGTAGAGGGCATTAGTAGCTGAGAAAATCTGAAAAAAATTTCAATTAGAAGACAAAATATGATCTGGAAAATAGTCTGGCTGAACCGTAGTGCAGGAAGAAGAGGGAAAAGGAAGAGAACAAGCATTTATTAATTACCTACTATGTGCCCAGAACTGTGTTAAGTACTTTACAAAAATTATTTCATTTAATCCTCACAATAATCCATTTTACAATTGCGGAAACTAAGGCAGACAGTGCCTTTGTCCAGTGACTTGTCCAGTCACTGTAAGTAATTGACAAGCTAGTAAGTATCTGAAGTTATGAATTCAGGTCTTCCTGACTCCAAGTCCAGTGTTCTATGCACTGTGCCACTCAACTGCCTCTAGGAATAATGTATAAAAAGACTGAAAAGATAAGTTGGACATTTATTATATGCAGGAGGAGAGAAATACAAATGTGAAATCAGTAGCTGGGCATGGTGATCCACGACTATAAACTCTGGTCCTAAAGAGGCTTAGTTAGGCTAGTGGATCACTTGAACTCAGGGCTTTAGTCCACAGGACTAAAGTCCTCAGTCCTCAGGATTGAGCTACAGTGGGCTAAAGCAGATTGAAGGTCCATGCTAAGTCCAGGAGCAATATGGTGAGCCCCAAGAAATTGGGAACCACCATACTGCAAAAGGAGGAGAGGAGAGGGAAGAGGAGAGGGAAAAGAGGAGGAGCAAAAAGAAGAGAGGAGAGGAGAAGAGAAGGAGAAAAAGAAAAGAGAGAAGAGAGGAGAGGGAAGAGGAGAGGGAAAAGAGGAAGAGGGGAAAGAAGAGAGGAGAAGAGAAGAGGAGAAAAAGAAAATAGAGAAGAGGAGAGGAAAAGGGAGAAGGAAAAGAGGGAAGGGAAGGGAAGGGAGAAAGATTAAACATAATCAATACCCTCAAAGTATCTGAATAATTAGGATACCCAGGAATGATGTGAAAGGAAACACTGCTATTTAGAGAAATTGTGACTGGGGTAGACCAGCTGGTAGCGATAACTCTCCTTCTATAGCTAGAAACAACAAAATGTAGAACTTAATTAGTAAGAAGAATTAGTAAGAAGCTACCAGATTGAAAGCCTCCCAAACATAGAAAGTCTTTTTCCCTCACCTCCCCCCTATGTCCTAAGGTTCCTGCCCATAGAGACTGGGACCCTTGGGTTTCTGTCTTCCCCTCCCCCCTCAACTAAATTTGTCTTAAGTTTATTTTTTTTTTTTAATGACAAAACAACCCCAGTGATTTGAAGGCATTTGTGTCATGCTCTGGGCTTGCCCCAGGTGTAGGGAAAAAAAAACCCACTTCTTTTGGGCTATCAAAAGGACTATGTAGTTAAACATATCCAAAGGTCATTCCTGTACTCAGCAATTTCCAGTTCTAAAACTCTAATTGTAAGAGTATCTTTAAGTCCAAAATCAGAAATAAAAAATAACTTCTCCTACAATAGCAAAAATGAATATAACACAAGGGCTAAAAGTGTTAGCACTTTTAGCTAATTTTTAGCTAAGTACCATTACAAGGTCATAGTTGTTAAAGTTCATGTGAAAAAGACCCTGGCAGCTTCAGTGGACTTCAAATTCAATGTGAGTCAATAAAGATAAATGGATCAGAGGACACATTAATAGAAGTATGGGAAGATGATAGTCTGGATATATTTGGTTTGGTCAGATTGCATTTGATGTATTCTAAATTGGGCCATATTTTAGGAAAGTCATCAACAAATTAGAACCTGTCTAGAGGAGGTTGATCAAGTTGGTGATAGGGCTTAATCATGCTATACAATGAAAAAAATAAAGGAAATGATAGTGTTTAGTAGAGAGAAAAGATCTTCAAGGTAATGTGTTACTAGGATTTTATAATTGCTTTTAATTATTTGAAGAATTGTCATGTAGAAAAGGGTAGCTGGATGGCATAGTGCCAGGCCTGATGTCAGGAAAACTCATCTTGAATTCAGATTTTAGTCTCAGACACTTACTAGCTATATGATCCTGGACAAGTCATTTAATCCTGTTTGCTTCCATTTCCTCATCTGTAAAATGAGTTGTACAAGGAAATGGCAAACCCCTCCAATATCTTTGCCACTGAACCCCAAATGGGGTCACAAAGAGTAGTACACAAATGAAAATAACTGAACAACATGTAGAAAAGGAATTGTTATTGACCTTAAAGCAGCAATTTCTGAAGACAAAAACAAATTATTTGATTTTATTTCCATTCAATTCAATAAAATTTTATTAAGCAATTAAAGCAATTAATGCCCTTTGGGCTTATTCCTTCAACTCACACCCAAGTGTTGGAGATCTCAGAAGGTGGATGTTGATGACTTCTCTCATGAGGATTCTAAGGCAACCCTGAAAGGCTGAGTTTCTAGTACTGCCATTCACAATCCCCTATCAGTGGTCTCCTCTTTGATTTTTAATCAATAACTTCAATCAGATTATAGAAAAGGGTATTTATTGAGAAGATATAGCAATAACAGTAATTAATAAAAACATGTCTCCCAAACTGAAAGCACATTCTCCCCCTGAACATATGGGGTCTCTGAGGTGAGTGGGTACAAACTAGCATAATTTCTATTTACTGGAATTCTTTTTTGTAGGGTCATGAAGTGACACAAAAGAATATTGCTGTAATCTGTTGAGTTGTGAAGATCAGTGACTTGTCATATATTTCTCAGGGTTTTTTCAGTTATCTCCTGATTTCGAAGACTATTCTCCATTAGCTCCAGTAAACTCTGCTAAGAACTCCAGGCACCAGTTGACCTTCTAATTATCTCTCTCTCAGTAGCTCCTGCAAGTAATCATCTAGAATAGGAGAGGGGAGAAGATAGAGGGGAAAATTATTTTTAACTGCTACTCCATTCCATTTTCTTTTTCTTAATTCTGAATTTAAAAAATAATAAGCATTTCCATATTGTGATAGAATACTTAAAAAATGAAATTGTAAATCTAGTATATACAACTTGCTTTTCCTTTTAAATATGCAATAAAATTGTCATGTAACATTCTTTTTTCCCCTCCTCCCCCTACTCTATAGATAGCTACTATTAGACATAAATATGTATATATGTGTATGTACATACATATATCAAGCATATAAAGTCCATAAGCATTTGTTAAATGTTTGATTTATGCTAAACTCCATCCTAAACAATTGAAATAAAAAGAAAGACAAAAATATGGTCCCTGCCCTCAAGGACCTCACATTTGTTCCAATGGAGGAAGTATGTATTAAGAATTTTGCTGGTATGAGGAAATTCATGAATCAGAAAAAGGAAGCATAGTAAATATTACTTTTTATTGATTGGCTCAAGCAAGCTATCTGGATCTTCTGTGATTATATAATATGATTACGTCGCCCAATTACTCAGCTGGAGATACAAAGACAAAAAGGCAACCAAAAAAACCTCATTGGGCTTACATTATTCTGAAGAGAATGCATACGAGAAAGTACAATAGATATAATTTGATTATAATTATAATTTGAGGAGGGGAGAATACTAATTGCTTGGTAGCACATACATCAAGAAAGAGATGGTGGCACCTGAACTAAGCCTTCAAGGAAACTAGAAGAAGTAGTAGTAAAGTGGAAGCATATTCCAAACATGGGGGACAACTTGGGCAAAGGCATGGGGAATGATCAATAGATCTAGAACCTTTCCCAAAGACCATCTGGTTCAGTCCGTTCGTTTTACAGATTAGTAAACTGAGATCCTAGTAATTTAAGTGACTTGACCAAGGCCATACATGTGGTAAGCATAAGAAGATAAACATTTTTTTAAGCTCTATTATGTGTCAGGCACTGTTGTAAGTATCGAGGATACAAAAAGAGGCAAGGAACCCAAGGAACTTACAATCTCCTAGGGGAGATAACATGCAAAGAACTATGTACAAACAAGCTCTATACAGGATAAATAGGAAATAACTAAGAAGAGGGAAGGCACTCGAATTAAAAAGGATGAGAAAAGGCTTCCTATAGAAGGTAGGATTTTAGTTGGAACACAAAGAAAGCCAAGGAGGTCAGAGCGGAGGAGGGAGAGTATTCCAGGCATAGAAGAGAGCCAGAGAGATTATCGAAAGCCAAGAAATGGAATGTCTTGTTCCCAAAATAGGCAGGAGGCCAGGCTCACTGGATCAAACAGTACATATGGAGGAGTAAAGTATAAGAAAACTGGAATGGTAGGAGGGCACAATGCCAACCCAATATTTTTGTATTTGATCTTGGAGGTAATAGCAAGCTATTAGAGTTTATTGAATGGGGGGGGAGGGGAAGGGAGAGAAAGATGATATAATTAGTCCTATGTCATGCTAGAGAGATTGTATTTTATCCTTGAGGCAATAATTGAGCAGAAGACTGATATAATCACACCTATACTTCAGGAAAATTATTTTAGGAGCTATATGAAAAATGGATTAGAGATGGGAGAGATAGGAATCAGACATACTAATTAAGGGTTATTGTAATAGTTCAAGTAAGAGACAATGAAGGCATTAATCTGAGTTATTGTTTGGTAAATCCAGAGAAGATGAAACATGTGAGAAATGTTGGTA
Organism: Myrmecobius fasciatus; assembly: GCA_023553655.1. NCBI lineage: Eukaryota > Metazoa > Chordata > Mammalia > Dasyuromorphia > Myrmecobiidae > Myrmecobius > Myrmecobius fasciatus. The sequence goes on from JAJPUD010007274.1 coordinate 43,790, forward strand.
GCCACAGTCAATGAGACTTGGCAACTGATTAGATACGAGAGTTATGGGAGGAGGACCAAGGATGATTCCAAGGTTGTGAAGCTAGATGGCTAATACAATAATGGTGACTCAATAGAAATAGAGAAGCTTAAAGAATTGGCAGGTTTAGCCAGAAAGATTAGTTGGGCCAGAATTTGGTGAGGCACAAGAGGTCAAAAGATAGGTGGGGAAAGAGTTTGAGAATACAGGAAAGCATACACTTGAGCCAATTAACTTTCAAGTCAAGATATAGCAGGATGTAGGGTTGGTTCAATATTATGAAAACTATAGTCATATTTACTGATAACAAGAATAGCAAAAATCTTATGATTACATCAATAATTGAAATAAAATTGTTTGGCAAGCTATAAACCCATTCTAATTTTAAAAAATTGTCATGGCAAGTTTGAGAAAGGAGGAGAATGAAGAGGAGGGATGAATAAATAGTAGAGCAGCAAAATTGGAGTTAGAAGAGGTCACCACGAATATGGAAAATAGGTTTAGAAGAAGGAAGGCAAGGAAGGGAGGATAGGAGATCATGATAAAAGAGAGAAGAGATATTCATGACCATCTAGTTCAATTCCTTTATTTTACAGATGAAGAAACTGAAAACTTGCCCAGTGTCGCATAAATAATCAGTGCCAGAATTGAGCATTGAACCCAGCTTACTCCAAAGAGTACTTCAAATACTTCAACAAGTACTTCAGTACTCTTTCAACCCAATCCCATTTCATTTCTTCCCTTAAAGGCTCAAAGGAAACAGGTTTACGAATTTACAATGACCCACAGCTGGAAGAAATAGCTTACAGCTATCACATTAGATATGCTCATCAATATTAAAAAAATACTTGTGAGCTAGGATCATTAGCATGAGATGAAAAATATTTGTCCTTGTTTTTTAAAGATTAACTTCACAAGTACATTATGGGGAAGGCATGAAAGATCATATTTTCTATGAAAAATATCATGGGGTTTTAGTGGACTGCAATCTCAGCATGAGTAAATAGTAACATGACAACCAAAATGATAATAATATCCTAAGTTGCATTAAATGTTTTAAAATGACAAATAGGTAGGTAGATGGATGGATGGATAGATAGATGGATGGACGGATGGATTAATAGATAATGGATGGAAGGATGGATAGATGATAGATATATGGATGGATGGTTAGAGAAACGTGATAAAATTAAAGATACAGATAGATAATAGAGAAGGAAATAGATAAACAGATATGTTATTGTTGTTGTTGTTCAGTCATGTCCCACTCTTTGTGACCTGAAGAACTTGTCCATGGGGTTTTCTTGATAAAGATACTAACAGATTTGCTATTTCCTTATCCAGTGTGTCTTCATTTTATAGAGGAGAAACTGAAACAGAGAGAGGTTAAGTGATTTATCTAGGATCACATAGCCAGTTAAATGTCTGAGGCTGGTTCTGAACTCAGATCTTGAACTTCAGGAATCAGTATCTGCTAGCTGCCCAGATAGATGGAGAGATAAATATATCAATAAAATTTTAAAGAGCACAGTTTGGGCTCTCATGAAGCTTACATTCTATCAGTCAGATTTTAATTTGAAATGAATATAGTGTCAAAGAATCAACCCTGGATTTAGAGTAAGGGAATCTGGAACTAATCTTGGCTCTCTATTTACTATCTATGACTGTGACACACAAATCACCTAATTTCTCTGGCCTGAAAAATCTTTATTTGTATAATAAGGAAGTTGGATTAGATCAGTGGCTCTTTAACATTTTGATCCCAGAACCCCTTTAAACTCTTGAAAATTATTAAAGACCCCAAAGAGTCTTTGTGTGGATTATACCTACCTATCAACACAACATATTAGAAATTAAAACATCTTAGCATTATCAAGAATATAATTTTGAACTTGAGGTGTGGTGGACTCAGTCCCCTAAATTAAGGGAAGAAGGTCAATAACATTTACAGAGGCAGAGCCTCTGTAAGTAAGTAAGTAAGTAAGAACCCTTGAAAGGTTCTTAGGGACCCCTAAGGATCCTTGGAACACACTTTGAGAATTGCTAGGTGAGATGATCTCAAAAGTTCCTTTCATTTATGATCCTTTGAACTAAACATTACAACTACTGCTCTTTCCAACTCACATCTTTATAATTCTGTGATATTTGAGGATGTTGTTTCAGGAATTCTTTTTCAGGTTTGGGTTGAATAAGATAACCTTTTAGGACCTTTAAGGCTCAGATTCTATGACTTTCATAGAATGAAAGCTCACCAAACTTTAATATAAGGAAGAATTGCAAAAGCTGTCTAATCCAACCTGTGCTTGAACAAAAATCCCCTTTAGCTCATCCTCAATAAAAAGTCATCCAGGCCATCCAAGGCCAGGGGGAAGTAACACATTAATGATTATTGATTCCAATTTTCTTTCCCAAGCCCATGGTTTTCTGGTAGCAGATTGAAAATTAAGTCCAAAAAAAAAAAAAAAGTAACTGCTTTTGATGCCCCTTATCCTCAACTCAACTTTACCCTTCTTCCCATTGTCTCCCCCCCCCAACCTATACCAGGAAGGCTCTGTGACCAACATTTAGTCAAAGCTAGAAGTCAGGACTCTAAGCATGTGTCTGTCACTCAATCACTTAACCCTATTCATTACTCCATATCAAAAACCAGATGGTCTCTGCTGGGTCCATCACACTTTTGTGTGTCTCTCTCAAGCTACTCCTTAGCCCTTGGCTCTGCCTCTGTAAATGTTATTGACCTTCTTCCCTTCATTTAGGGGACTGAGTCCACCACATCCAATCAAATCTTAGGGCTTGCCCCTATTTGCCAAGGAAAAGTCCCGCTCTTTTTCTTAAACCTATTAGATTCCATTGAAAGTTGTTTCAATATATGGTAGATAACTCTTTAATCAGAATAATAATTAACATGGATTTTTATCAATGCATTCAGAATGTGCCTTCTTAGCCCTACCTTTTATCAGCACCCAGACAGTCGAACAGTCCCACCCACCAAGTTCAGAGCTTCCCTTTGGTAGTGGCCAAGGGCACTCACCCAGACCTTTTGGCCCACAAAAGTCCCCCAAAATGAATAAACTTTGTTCCCACTCCTGGAAACACATATCAGACCCACTCCTGTCCCATGAGAAGGAGGGCAAGTGCTGCTTGACTGAGCTTCTTGGAACTCTTTACATCCCCTCCTTCATAAAAACTTCTTTGGCCAATTAGAGCCATCCATAAATGCATGGAAAGTGCTTGCAGGAACTCCCCAGGAAGGCAAGGGATGCATATGCTCAGGATAGCATCTGGTATTAGCCTTATTTCCAGGCTGCCTGATCTCTATTTCCTAATCTCCAGCTGTTTTGTGTCTGGCTGTCAGGTACATTCATTTACTTGTTTCTCTGTTTCTTTAATATTAGAGAAGTCTGAGACAGCTTCACCCACCAAGCAACATAAGCTGCTTAGATATCATAGTCCCAGAAAGACAGCTGGAAAAAAGAAATGCACAGGCCATTGCCTCAAGGGGTGTTTTCCAAGTCCCCAATCTCCACCAGCAAACTCAGTCTTTTTTTTTTCTTTCCAATTTGTTCCTTGTTTCTACTCAACCTGAATATCTCCCAGCTCTGAATGAAAAAGACCTAGATGTCCTATTTCCATTTTACAATAACTTTCAAAATTAAAGCTCTTTTTCTTACTTAGGAAATACATGGACAGGTTGTTAGTGGTGACTAGGAAATAGAATGGAGTTTGATTAAAGGCCTCCAAAAAACCAGGAAGCTTATGATGGCTGGAACAATTGTTAATAATGTCATGGACTACAACAAATAATGAACCCAAAAGATGACATTTTCTTCTAAATATTCTTCTTTCAAATTCTTCAGATCGTTGAAACATCCACCTCTGAGTTGCCCAGAAAGTTGGTCCTTGCTCTTTCCACAAACATTTTTAAACCACATCCTGTTTGCTTGGGCTTCTGATTTGGGTGACTGCCTCCTTAGCCACTGGCTGCTTTCATGTTCACCACCAACAACAGGGTTTTCTCTTTTCTTCTCTTTGGAGAGTGCCTTTGACCTCTTTTTCTGGGCACAGAAATAGAGATAGACTAAAGAAAAGCAACAAAGCATTTTAAAAGAATAATGGAAGGTAGACCTTTGAAAACCCCAATAAAATGGGTTGGGTAATGTGAATAAACCACTACTGCTCATAAGTTTATTTATTGTTTTGTTTCATTTGAAGCTTGGTTTATTTTTTTAAAGACAAAGAAAATAAATTGGGCCAAATCTTTAAGAATTAAGCAATCTGCCAGTTATTCTGGATAGCATTTTTAAACTATGTCCCTAAAATTATTAAACTATGTGTGCTCTTTGCTCCAGTAATACTGCTGCTAAGCCTATACCTTTAAAGAGATTAAAGAAATAAAAATATTTATAGCAGCTTTTTTATAAGAGTAAAAAATTAGAAACTAAGGAGTTTTCTTATTAGAGAATGGCCAAACAAATTACGGTCTATGACTATAATCAAATATTATTGTACCATAAAAAAATGTCAAAATGAACAGTTACAGAGAATGGTGAGAAGGTCTCTATGAACTGATACAGAGTGAAATGAACATAACTAGTGGAACAATTTTTATAATGACAACTTTGTAGAACTTTGAAAAATTTACAAACTCTGGCCGACACAATGATGAAATACAAATATAGAGCAGTAAAAATGAAACATGTAATTCACCACCTGCTGGAGAAGTGATGAACTTAAAATGCAGAGAGAGAAGTACATTTTCAACATAGGCATTTGTTTTGCTAGACTATGAGTGCTTATGATAAAGGTTTTGCTTTTGCTTTTTTCTTTTTTTAAGTTCAATAAGAAGATATATTGCAAATTCATGTTAAAAATAAATTCATTTTTAAAAAGAAAAAATAAAATAGGAGAGAGAGAGAGAGAGAGAGAGAAGAAAACTTGCCTATAAGATGCAGGTATAGCCAAATATCTAAGGGATGGAGTACTATATGAGTATAGAACTCACATGTTTTCCATTGTATATAAAAAAAATTATTACTACCCCAAGTCGGAGCACCACAGCCCAGGAAGGAGAAAAGAATAATGGAGGCACCTAAGCTCTAACATGATTGTTTTCCATTCAGGAGAATAGGATACATCCTATTCTATAGGAGGAAACAACTACAGAAATCCATCCATAGGATCAGGATCTCTAGGCATCCTAGCTTAAAAGCCCAAAGATGATCTCAGGCAGCTCTATTTAAAAAAATCAGGCTTCTCATGTTGCTTGCATTAGGCTTTATATCAGCTGCCAGATCCCTTTTGCCCCTGGTATAGATGTATTTAGCTTGTTACAGAGATGTGCCCTTCTCTCTGTCCTTTTAAAATCTTGTTTGGGACCGATTCAAAAGTCCCTTCTTTCTCTAACATTCTATGTGTCCAGGAGGCTTTCTGAGATAGGTTAAGTCAATATAGCATCAATCATCAAATGGACTATGAAGCAGGGTTGGTCCCCAGGAAAAAGACACTAAACCTGGAGTCACCTGAGTTTGAAACTGTCTCTGGGCTGACACCTATTTGTATAAATTTGTTCAAATTTCTTGGCTTTATTAAGCTTTGATTTCTCCTCTTGGTAAGTAAAGGAGTTGAATTAAATCAAATTAACTTAATTTGTGGATTGTAAACTGTGGGGTTTATACATCAGGTCAAATAACTGAATGTGAAGGTCATGAAAATGTTTGGCAACAATAAATTTGATACCTATCAAATATTCTTCCAAGACTTAATTTTTTATGCAAAAATAAATAAGCACATCCATCTCATTAATTATGTAAATGTGCTTTTGTCTTTAATAAATGGTAAAAGTATATATATATATGTATATACCAAAGAATTCAAATAAATTTCTTTGTGATTTATTATAAATAAACATTTGATTCATATACCTACTTCATATATTTATATACCCCAGGCTGTGTAAAAAAATTTCTCTGGCAAAAAAGGAATCACAAATAGAAAAAGCTTAAGAAGCCTAGGACTAAATGATCCCTAAGTCTCTTCTAGCTCTTTATCTATGAGCTTATGATCTTAGGTGTCTCCTATGTACAAAGTGCTGAAGGCTGAAAAGGGAGGGAAAAAATAACAGTATCATCAAAGAGCTTTTAAAAAGGATAGAGAAGTGACAAGAAGAAAATTAATAGCTGAGTATAGCCAGAGACTATTCAAAGATCTTGAAACATCTCTTAGTGATAAAACAGTGTATTTAAACAGCAAAACTGTTAACAGTTAAGTAGTGAGAAGAGCATACAATTTATAATGTACTTATAAGTTTGATTTTCTTGTAGTCCTTGTTTAAGCTAGGTATTAAGCTCCTTATTAATAGGAAAAAGAAGTGAAAGCTTTATGTCCTGCTAAGTTAATAATGAAATTGGGGTTGGTTAATAGTAATAGTAATACTGTCCAGATCATAGGAAATAATAGTCTCAATGTTTTTAGTACTGGTCAAATTATAAATGGAGTATTTTGTTCAATTCTAGTTCCAGGTTTTAAGGGAAACAGAAAATTAGCATCCAGAGGAGTGTGATGAATTTTGAGAATTTCCTAGAAGTCATCTTATGGGAGGAATTGGGGATGTTTCACATACAGAAAACATTGATGCTGAAGGGGATCTTAGAAAAGGGGACATAGGGACAGCTAGGTGGCACAGTGGATAGAGCACCAGCCTTGAAGTCAGGATGATCTGAATTCAAATGTGATCTCAGACACTTAATACTTCTTAGCTGTGTGATCCTGGGCAAGTCACTTAACCCCAATTACGTCAGCAAAAAGAGAGAGAGAGAAAGGGACATGATTACTGTCTTCAAGTATGAAAGTTTGGCATATGAAGAGTGAAAAGATATATTCTGTTTGTTCCAAAGGGCAGAGAACTAGGATTAATGAGTGAAAGTTAAATGAAGCTAGTATTGATTCAAAAAAAAAAAAAGAAAGAAAATTCTCACAAATGAAGTTGTTCAACAAGGAAACAAGGTTAGGAAAGATGGAGTACACATGGATAAGGGTGATAAAGAACATGATGATTTAAGTAGAAAGGGAGGTCTAAGTTGAGGCAAAAAGAAAGAAGAGAAGGCAAGTTCCTGGAAGCAGGTTTGGAATTAAAAGCAATTTGCAAACAAGAGATCGGATATTCCATAGTACACAGCAGGAGAGAATTATATTCCAAAGCAATGAAACAAGGATAGAAAAGATTGGAAGGTTAAGATTAGGTAGATATGAAAGTAAATTTTAAGTATGCCTTAATGGATCATTTAAAGGAGAACTAGCAAATTGCTTAGATATACTGGTTTCAGTATTATTGGAAATGAAGAGATCATATCTCCATGAAACCACTAATACATTTTAAAAGTGTAAAATGTTACTATTACTGGTGTAACAGCAATGATAACTGCTATTATTGTAATAATCACCTCTAAATTTACATGTTTCCTAAACTCAGATGGACACATCCTCAGAGCCAGAGAATTGCTGAAATCACTTGAGCATTTTAGGCAATGCTATGAGGCCAGCAAATACATACTTTCAGCTTGACCTAACTACTGGTCAAAAGAAGATGATTTAGAAAAAGAATTCCCTCTCTCCAAAGTTACTACTCTGATCAAAAGTTGTTATTTTGAGTCATGAACTCTTTTTAAAAAAAAAAAATGCAAGCCATTCCATCTCTTGAGCACTTGATGTTTCAAAGTTCTTTTTCTTGCATTGTTCTCATTTGACCTTCACAATCATCCTCTGAGGGTGGCAGGACAAGTATCATTACTTCCATTTTTATTATCATTGCTAATAATAATTCAACTCACTAAGTACAACATACTGTTTCCTTTACTGAATGTAGGTTATTGGACAAAATATAACAGATTGAGAAAACTTTATGAATTAACTTTATTTTTTTTATGAGACAATTAGGGTAAAGTGACTTGCCCAGCTAGGAAGTGTCACCTGTCTGAGGCTGGATTTGAATTCAGGTCCTCCTGACTCTAGGGATAGTCCTCAAACCATTGTGACACCTAACTATCCCAGATTAACTTTACTTAAAAGGGGGCAGCTAGGTGGCCCAATGGATAGAGCACCAGCCCTGAAGTCAGGAGGACTGAGTTCAAATCTGGTCTCAGACACTTAACACGTCCTAGCTGTGTGATCCTGGGCAAGTTACTTAACCTCAATTGCCTCAGCAAAAAAACAAAAACAAAAACAAAACCCTTCTTACAGGGTTTAGTATTTGCCTGTTACAGGAAAATTGTCAAGACTACTTAGACGCAAAATGAAATACTGGATAAAAACTTAGATCCACTAAGGTTCAAGTTCTGTTCTATCATCTAACGAATGTATGACTTGGAAAAATCCATTCTCTAGGCAACTCATGAAGAATTTCAAGTTGAAGCGAAGATATTAATCTAGATTGGTACAGATAGTGTCATTAACAAGGCATTCCCTATGCCAATGAAGCACACAAATCCCTGTGAGCATTCATGGAATCAGTAACAATTTCATAATATTTTTTAATTCAAATTTCTTTCTTCCTTACCAGTCTTGGTGCATAGTATCCTTATGGGGAAGATTCTCATTTTAATTCAAACATCTTCAGCTCCAAAAGCTGAAAGGAAAGAGTGGGCAGAGAGCTGGGTAGTTTTGACACTAACTAGCCACTTTATCTTGAAATGACTTTTGGCAATGATCTAAGATTCCAAGTTGCAGAGCAAGTATCTGTCAAAGACATGGTAAAGGAAGTAATTCATGGAGTGCTTCCTACTCTGATGAAATTATAGGTCTAGTTCCTCCAAAGATGCAACAAAACAATTGATCATGTGTTCATACTGCTTTAAGGTTTGCAGTGCTTTCCTCATAACAATCCTATGAGATCAGTATTATTTTACATTTGGGGAAACCTTGTCTCAGAAAGGTGAAGAGACTTACTTGTGTATACATAGTGTCTAGAATCCAGGTCTCTAGACTCTAGAGCTCTTTCTAGTGCACCATATTATCTATTATCTTTTTCCAAGTCTATGCCTAAAATAAATCCAAAATCGGCTTACTTATAGTTAATATCTACAATAGTAATAGTACTTTAAGGTTTGTAAAGTACTTTTTATACATTATTCATCTAATTCTCTCAACAGCCCCATGAGGTAGAAGCTATTATTATCCCCATTTTACAGATGAGGAACCTGAAACTTGTAGATGTTCAGTTACTTACCCAAGATCACACAGCTGAGTGAATCAGCATTCGATCTTCTATCTTACCACTGCTTCTATTTTAAAAGTTAGTTTAATAAAATCTACATGTAAATTGTGTGTATGTGTGTGAATTTGTTTCTTTCCCTCCTTGATGTAAGCATGGCCTGCAAAGAGCAATAGCAGAGACAATAAAATGTTAATTTGTTAGTGAATAATAAAATGTAAATGTTAAAGGACTGTGATTCTTCTAGAAATATGAAAGTTTCTCCTTGATGGAATTAGAAAGATTAGTCCTGTCATCTCTTTAGGTTTCATTCTCCAGGACTATGGCACTAGGCCTTTGCTGCCTTCCCACTCTCCTCATACAGACCCCTTGGCCAATTCACCTTACAACATCCATTTTGGGGAAAAATCCCAGACAGCCATCCCTCAGTTTCCAGATTTAGACCCAAGTCCTGGACCAAAGAACCTCTTCATCCTCACTACAAGCTTTTCAGCTCTCCTTTTATGTGTTTCTTCCTCCATTAGAATGTAAATTCCTTGAGACTCTGCTTTGCTCATTGCCTGTGCATAATAAACACTTAATAGGTGATTGTCATCTGACTTTAGAAGAAGTACAAAGATTTCCTTGATTTAATTGGAAAAGGCAATGCCATTGGCTAGATAAATATTTGCCAAATAAAACAACTTCAATGAGCTTCAAAGATACATTTTCTTTGCCAAAAACAAAACAAAACAAATAGGGTCACAAATGAAAAACTACTGAACAACAACAACAGCTGGGTAAGGGGTAGGGGGGAGGAGAGAAAAGGGGGAGGAAGACACTTCATTTCATCCCCTCATCATTGGTAATGGTATCTTGCACTGGAGCTGTTTGCTCAGGAGAACTTCATCCACCAGAGAATAAATAGTTTATAGTCTCAAAGTTAGACTGCATTCCCAAGGCTAGTTCAGTCTTAAGTGTATAGTTGGCTCTCTTCTATGCTGCCATGGGTAATAATCCTAAATGCTATTTCCTGCCTCGAGACATCCTCTCTGCCTTTGTATTGATCTGCTCTTTGAAGTTACTTTAAAACCCTATAAATTGTTTCCTGCTGGATACACTTTTTCCTCCTGTGCAAATAGCTCCAATGAACATCCCTGAGAACCAAAATCAAACTAACTCACCATTAAGAGAGATAGATACTTCTGTAACAGTCAGAAGGTTCCATGGCTACATATGTACCCATCAGTCTTGCCTCACTAGTAGTTTATCCTGTTTGTGCTTCCTCTTTCCATGGGTGCTATAGGTGGGAATGGGTGCCCCAAATTTATGTGAGGAAGTGTTTTCTAGCTGCTCAACTTTTTATACAATCTTAATAAATACCATAATCTGAATATGGGCTAATTTGGTAAATATAAAATTTTTTGTGTACTGGCTAAACATTAATGGAAAATCTACCAGGAGGGGCTTATAACTGTAGTTTTAATAGTGTAAATTCACAGGGTACAGAAGCAACAACTACTCTCTGAGAGGATCTACCTCTCAAGTGTTCACATGAGTTAGGGAAGAAGGGTAACTCTTATAGGGAAAGCCACATAAATTAATATTTCCTTTAAATTAAACAAATGAAGTTGTTTTCTTCATCAGAAGATCAAATTTAAATCCCAGGGTATCAAAGGATGTAAAGGATTTCCTAATTTGAGTCTGCTAATTCTTAAGAAATAATTTCCTAAAGCTTCTTGAATTTCCTCAAAGCCACAAATAATCCCTATTTCTCACCTTTGTTAACCCCACCCAGCTAGGGCTGGTCATAAATGCCATAGTTGTAGTCTGCTCTGCCTTCAATACACACACACACACACACACACACACACACACACACA
>JAJPUD010007274.1:54884-110782 GCA_023553655.1 Myrmecobius fasciatus
ATATATGCCTTGCAGATCTGGAGTATCACCTGGACAGATGTACTACATAAATTGATAATCAGAACTATTCCTAAGCCCATTAGCCCTCCAGATGGTGCATTGATACAGCACTGATCCTGGAGTCCAGAAAACATGAATTCAAATTCAGACTACTTAAACAGGTCACTTTACCTTTGTTTTGCCTGTTTCCTCAACTGTAAAATAGGAATAAAAGCATCACCTTCCTAATCTGGCTGTGGAGAGGTCCAAATGAGATATTTGTAAAGTGCTTAGCATAGTGTCTGGTGTATAGGGGTACCATATGAATGTTTATTTCCTTGCCTCTCTCAAACTTTGGGCTTGGAAAAAAGGTAGCAGGCAATATTTGGGCTCCCTGACAAGAACTGCCTCAGGCCTACCCCCTCTCTCCCCTTTCAGAGAGCTAATGGCAAATACAGGCAGTTACCTAGGTAAAAAAAAAAACAAAAAAACAAAAAAACAGGCAAAAATTGGAGAACTGGTTCCCAGAAATGAATTTCTTTTTATTCTATCATCCCTGAGCCAAGGCAACTGCAGGACATTCAAATAGATTGGAGCTTTGTAGGTGGGTGAAACAGCCTCTATAATCCCTCTTTGCATTTTGCTTACTGGGTTTATCCCCATAAATTAGATAATTCTAACCCCCACGTTAGAATATTCCTCCTGGTTCCTTTGAAGGAGAAAGAGCTCTTATAATCTTTCCTTAGTGGATGTTATTTAGTTTGCTCCTAAGTGTACTCTTATTCCAGCTCCCTTTGCTCATCTACCCATGGAAATATAATCACACCATTTCCATGCCATAACCACGGGAATCATTGAAAAGCTTGACTTTGCTTTTAGTCACTGGAAAATGATCCATCTGTGCTGGCTGCTCTGAAAACAGACCAATGCCTCATTGTAAAATATGAAATTACAGCTTTTCTTAGCTCTCAGACTGGCCATTAACCTGACCAGCTAAATCATAGGTTGGATTGAATTTGTTGTAGCTGAGGAAAACCTCCTTTTTTTCTAGGCATTCTCATTCAATAAGCTTTCTATCCCCTGGCCATGCTCCCTCTTTCTCAGAGAAGAACCTGGTCCGCCCTCCCTACCTGGTGGTACTTCCTGCCCTGCCACACCTTTGGAACCCCAGATAATTGACACCTCCCTGACTGTGACCTTCACCTGAGCAAGACCCTTTTTTTTCCCTAAATCTAAAGTATCTGCAGCTAGCTTGCTATCTGAGCTGCTTTGATATTCACTGAGGATTTTATTCCTCATGGATTCCCTCCTCTTGCCATGGTCTAAAAACCACAATGTACATCCCTCATTGTACCTCTTTCCTGACCTTTCCCAGTACTGCTTTGAAGTTATCAGTGAGATCCAATGCAAAGGAGGAGGAAGATCACCCAAATACCCTTTTCTTCCTGTCCCTGCCTTCTTCTTTAATGTTTCTCTGAACGTCTCCATGTAAATCACCTAGATTTCACTTAAGTGAGTCAAATAAAGGGACCTTTTGCTTTTGCCACTGTCAGGTATACTTGATTATTTCAAACAGTCCCTTTAGTCCCAGCAATAGACCTGGCAATTCAAAGAAACACCTGGTCTTTGCATCAGGGTATGGGCTAAGATTACTTTCCTGTGTGAAGCAGCATGGTGTCATGGAAACAGCAGCCTGGATTACAGGCTGGGAACACCTTACACATCACAGTACCCACTGTAAAATACATGAGGGCAGATACTCTGGGTAAAATCTGCTATTACTAGCTGTATGCTGTTACACAAGTCATTTCTCACCTCTGAATTCTGGTTTCCTTGTCTGTCAAGCTTCTGCCCTGCCTACATTAGAAGGCTCTTTAGGATCAAATGAGGCAGTGTTTATAAAAATACTTTGTAGACCATAAAATATAATTTAGATGCAAGTTTAGGAAGGTGAAGAGACAGTGTAATATTGGGGAAAGAGCATTTACTAAAGAGGCAGAGAACTTGGGTTTCAATCCAGTCTTTGATACTTATTATCTGTAGGATTTGGGAATTTTAACTTCCCTGGACCTCAGCTTCCTCATCTTTAGAAGAGTTGATGTGTCCCGGGTTCCTTCTAGTTCTACATCTATAAGGAAGAGGAGGTACATGGCATTTGGAAGAGAAGTAGAAAAGGGGATATGGAATACGAAAAGGAGTTCCATGGGATTTTCAGAGGAATAGGAGATAAACAGGGAGCTTGTTCAGAAACAAGAAATGCCCTGACTAGCCCAAACAATCTGGATGTGGATGGGGTGGCCAGCCACAGCCTTGTTTCTCCTTTGATATTATATGGAGCTGGCTGCCTGCTAATCTCTATTCTGTCTGCAGCTGTAGCAAGCTCAGTTGAAAAAAATGAAGAAATAGGTTGGTTTTCTCCTTTCTGTTGCTTAGGAAACCACATATGCCCAGGCTGGTCCTAATCGGATGCTCAGAACACCTCTTACTTCTTGCTAGTCTTCCTCTCTAACTAACCACCCACACACCCATCTATCTATTTCTCTGTCTGTCTGCCTTGCCTACCTATCTGCCTGTCTATCTCCATTTATTTATCTGTATGTCACAGAATGATAGAACCTCACAGTTAGAAGGTACCTTAGAGGATTTCTAGTCCCCCTATATCTAAAGTGTTTCCTTTACAGCATCCCTGGAAAGTAGTGATTCAGCCTTTCCTGAAAGAGACCCAGTAATGATAAATTTGCTCTTACTTGAATAGCCCATTTTTGAGTTATTAAACTGCCTATATCCTTTGACCCAGTAATACCACTACTAGATCTATATCCAAAATTTATCAGAGGAAAAGGGAAAGAACCTATATGTTTAACATATTTATAGCAGTTTTCCTTGGGCCATTGTGGGTAATTCTAATTTGAAGATGTTTTTCCTTATATACATCCAAAAGTCTGTCTCTGTGATATCTACCTACCCCTTAAAGTTAAACCCTCTGGGGTCAAGAGAGAATGCTATTTTCACATGGCCTTTCAAAACTTGACAGCTATTACACCTCCCCAAAATCATCTTGTAATCAGTTCCTTCAACTGTCACTCCTATGGTATGACTTCAAGGCTCTTTATCATTTTGGTTGCCTGCCTGTGGAGAGGCCCTAGATTATCTATACCCTTCCCAAAATGTCAGTGTCATAACTGAACACAATACTCTAGGATTTAATCTAATCAGGGCAGAGAGTACAACAGGACTATCACCTCCCTCTTTCTGGGCACTGGGCCTGTATTAATGAAGGCTAAGATCACATTAGCTTTTTGGCTGCCATGTCATACATTTTACTTGAACTGTTGTCATGTCATAACTCTCCAATCTTATTATAGTGTATTTTTTAAAACCCAAGAGTAGGACTATGACTTTATCCCTGTTGAATATCTTCCTATTAGAGTTGGCTCATCATTATATCCTATCAAGAATTTATTTAATTCCAACTCTGCCACAAAATGCATTAGCTATCCATCCCATCTTAATACCACACATAAATTTGACAGCAATGTTGGCTTTGCCAGTATTCAAGTCATTAAAAAAAAGATTCTGAAAAAGATAGAGCTGAATGAGTCCTGCAGTACTGGCTGTTGTCCTTCCTACTCAAAGAGAACCAAAATGACCTCACTACAGTGCATTCAGCTGTAGCTGATCAAACCAATAAAAGCTGAGAAGGCTCTTCCATCTGTCCAGCACAAATAACCCCATAAACATTTGAAATGGAGATGTCCCTAATGTAGGTTTTGTGCTTCTTTTGAGCTATGGAAATTCTGCTTTGCTCATAACGCACAAGACCATCTTTAATGCACATGTGCCATTGCTGGGCAATACTGTGCCATTTTCTTCCATGTTTCACAATCAATTCTAAAATTCTGCAGAGGTTCTGGTTGTTCAGCCAGTTGTTAATCTATTTATTTGTGCTATTATCCATCTTACATCTCCCTGCACCCCCTCCCTCACTTAAAAAATTAATTTTATATATCTGATTCAAGTCAATTCCTAAGGAATGATGAAAAATGCTGCCCCTTCCAGAGAAAGAACAGATGGAGTCTGAATGCAGATCAAAGCATAATATTTTTCACTTTTAAAAATTAATTTTATTTATCTTTTGTCACATTTTAAATTCTGAACTATTTCCCTCCCACCCCAAACTAGAGAAGACCACCATTCAATACAGATTTATAAGTATATATAAAACCATACAATATATACTTCTTTTTATTGGTTCTTTTTCTGGAAATAGATAATATCTTCCTTTATAGGTTCTTTGCAGTTGGGTTGAATATTTATAATACTCACTATTATTGGTCATTCACAATTATTCTTTGAACAATATTGCTATTATTATATGCAATTATTTCTTGAATCTGTTCATTTTGGTTTTTATTATTTCATGAAAGTCTTTCTATGTTTTTCTAAAATCAACCAGCTCATCATTTCTTATAGCATGATAACATTCTATCACAAGCATATGCCACAACTTATTTAGCCATTCTCCAATTGATGGACATCCTCTCAGTTTTTAGTTCTTTGTCACAACAAACAGAGCTGATATAAATATTTTGTAACATTTGAATAGTGCTTTTCTTTTTTCCTTCATCACTTTGAGAAAGAGACCTACTAATTGTCTTGCTGGGTCAAAGGGTGTACAGAGTTTCATAACTTTTTGGGCATAATCTCAGATTGCTGTCCAAAATGGTTGAATCAGTTCACAATTCCACCAACAATGTATTAGTGTTCCAGTTTTTCCATATCTCCTCCAATATGTGTCATTTCTCCCTTCTATCATTTTAGCCAATCTGATAGGTGTGATTTGGTATCTCAAAGTTGTTTTAATTTGAATTTCTTTAATCAATAATGATTTAGAGCTTTTTTTATATGCTTACATATCGTTTGGATTTCTTCATCAAAAAAAAAAAAAACGTACAATGCATTCAACTGTGGTTGATCAAACCAATAAAAGCTGAGAAGGCTCTTCCATCTGTCAAGCACAAATAACCCCATAAACATTTGAAATGGAGATGTCTCTAATGTGGGTTTTGGGTTAATTAGTTGGAGAATGATCCCTCTTCACTTCTTGCCCAAAAAGATATCATGAGAAATTTTGCCTATCTATGGTACAATGGAAAGATTGCTGGATTTGAAGTCAGAAGACCTGAGTGGAACTCTTCCATTTACTAGCTATATAATCTTGTTGAAATCACTTAATTTCAGTTTCTTATCTATAAAATGGACTAGACAACTTCTAAAATCCCTTCAAACTCCAAAATCTATGATTCTATATCTAAAGAATTCTTTTGACCTGCCAAGCTTGTGACTCAAAAATGAAAATAAGTTGTTTCTCATGACTTGTTTTTGATGACTGGACAGCTTCTTTTATTTTTTTCTAAGTGTTGACAAACTATCCCATTAATGTCTGGAAATTTATAAGATCACCAGTTTATAGCGAGAAAAGTCCTTCTCTGGCTCTTTTTTTTTGAAATTTGAGGCATTTGTTCCTCCCCAGTTCTGCAGTTTCTCTCCTGTACAACACAGTTGTGGTTTTGAAGGGTCACTAGCTGTTGCTTAGCAACTACAGTCACAAGCTCCTTCAGTAACCTGAGTTTACAGAATTGAATACATAAAAAGCCATCAGGTACTTTCTTATCATCTCCTCATTTATCTGGAGATTCAGTTCTCTGTTAAGCATTTTCAATCTTCCCATCTGAGAATCATTGTCCTCAGTAAAGAATATGGCAACAACATAGGCGTACAATAGGTCTGCCTTATGGCCAAAAGCAGCGAATTTTCAATAACCATTCATGAATGGGACCAGTCTTCTAATTGCCTAGGAAACACTGGTGCTCGAGAAATGCTTGGTTAACCTTTTCTGGTGTGTGAAATGAAGGGAAATTGTCTTTCGTCCTAACTCCCATCTTCCTCAACTCCATGAAGCCTTTTTTTCTTTTTTTAATTAAATTAAAATAAATTTTAGTTTTGTATCTATATTTCACCTTCCTCTTCCCCAACGGAGAAAAGAAAAATAAATCCCCTATTACAAACATGTAACAATTAAGCAAAACAAATGTATGTTTGTATATATGTATGTCTCAATCTGTCTGTTGAGTCCATCATCGTTCTATCAGGAAGTAAGAAGAATATTTTATCTTGAATCCTCTGGAATTGTGCTTTGTCACTGAATTAATCATAGTTCTTATATCTTTTAAAAATATTTGTCTTTACAATATTATTGTTAGTAATAACTATAAAGATAATCAACTATGACAGATAGCTACTCTGATCAATCCAATGATCTAAGACAATTCCAAAGGAGCCATGATAAAAAATGTTATTCACCTTCAGAGAGAACTGATGAATTATGAGTGCAGACTGAAACATATTTTTTAAACTTTCTTTTTCTTAGTTGTGTATGTGTTTTCTCACAACATGGCTAATATGGAAATGTATTTTGTATGATTTCACGTGTATAATTGATGTAATATTACTTGTCTTCTCAATAGGTAGGGGAGGAGTGGGGAGGAGAAAGAGAATTTGAAACTCAAAATTTTTAAAAATGAATGTTAAAATTTGGAACTATGCTCAAAAAGTTATCAAACTGTGTATATCCTTTGACCCAGCAGGGTTTCTACTGGGCCTATATCCCAAAGTGATCTTAAAGGAAGGAAAGGGACTCACATGTGCAAAAATGCTTGTGGCAGCCCTTTTTGTTGTGGGAAGAAAGTGGAAACTGAATGGATGCCCATCAGTTGAAAAATGGCTAAATAAGTTATGATATATGAATGTTATGGAATATTATTGCTCTGTAAGAAACGACCAACAAGATGATTTCAGAGAGGCCTGGAGAGACCTACATGAACTGATGCTGAGTGAAATGAGCAGAACCAGGAGATTATTATACACGGCAACAACAATATTACATGATGATAAACTCTGATGGACATGGCTCTCTGCAACAAAGAATTGTTTCAAACCAGTTCCAATTGTTCAGTGATGAATAAAGCCATATACTCAGAAGAGGAGCTTTCACCTTCACTATCATTCTTTTTATCTGATTCTGATTCCTCTGTTATAACTGACAAGGCAGTCTCCTTTTCTACCTTAGGTGTTCTTAGCTGCTGAGATGTTGAAAGTATTTTATTTAATTTATCAGCCTCATAGCTTGGATCAAGAGCATCACGTAACAAATTCCATAGAGAAAGGGTTTGAACTGGGCGCCCAACGTGGGGCCCAGAAATTCCCAGGACCCCAGGTGCAATGCTTCTTAGAAAAAAAGAATGTACAGAATAAATTCATCAAACAATATAACAATTGTGAAACTTTAACTAAAGGTAAATGTACCTTGTGGTCATCACGTCATATCTGGCAGAACATGAGCTTCTCTAAAAATGTCACATTTACTTATTCCAAGATTTATACAATGCTTTTTAATTTTTTAACATGGTCATAAGATTTTTTAGAATAGAAACATTTTTTTCAAGAACTTATTTCCCTCAGCCCATTTATTAATCACTCATACAATAGCTTGTTTTTGTGTAGGGGTCAGTAAACCATACAATGGCCTACTTCTCTTACTTTTTTCCCATGAATTACTTGCTACCAATGTGTCCATCTATCACTGATGTTTACTGTTCTTTTCATCATATCATTATTTATGTAATCTCTGCATAGGGGAGTGAAGAACCAGGTTGATTGAATTTGGAATTGTTTCAAACAAGAGGGAGTAACTGAAGATTTCTTTTGGAGTTTTTGGGGAAAGCTATCAATTTCCCAAGTTTCCCAGTCTCTAACTTTGTTTAATGCTTCACTAGTAAAGAAACCTTTCATGTTTAGGCAGAAAGTACAAAGGGGCTTTTTTGGGGGTGAAGGGCTTCGTGCTCACCTCATTGTGATGGATGGATATATACATACAGCTATGCTAAGAATTCCTAGAGCAGAAATTAAGCAGATAATCATTAACCAAATATATTCCTGAATGCTTAGTTCTGTAGGGGCTTCTTCATGTTGCCTTGCACACAGGGGGGGAGGTGGGAGTCAGGCCCTGTGGAGACCTTGTCATTCCAGGCAGGGTCCCCAACTCCCAGCATGCTCCCAGCACATATACACCCAGGGAGAGGTCTGTGGGATCTGAGTGTGGACCACAACATAGCATTTTCACACTTTTTTGTTGATGTTTGCTTGCATTTTGTTTTCCTTCTCAATTTTTTTCTTGTAGATCCAATTTTTCTTGTACAGCAAGATAACTATAAATATGTGTACATATATTTGATTCATCATATATTTTAACATAATTAACATGTATTAGACTACCTGCCATCTAAGGAAGGGGGTGGGGAGAAGGAGAGAAAAATTTGGAACAGAAAGCTTTGCAAGGGTCAATGTTGAAAAATTACCCATGCATATGTTTTGCAAATGAAAAGCTTTAATTTAAAAAAAAGTAGAACTTAGATGACATCTCCTACATGAAGATAATATCGATCCATCCCTGTTCTCACAAATTAGTCCTTTCTCTTTCTTGAAATGACTCTTTAATATTCAAATCTAGTGTCAAACATACTTGCTTGCTGTATTGCCCTAGGCAAGTTACTGAACCTGTTTGCCTCAGTTTCCTCATCCATAAAATGGGTAAAATAATAGCACTTACTTCCCAGTGTTGTTGTGAGCATCAAAAGACATAAAAATGGCAAAGCACTTAACACAGTGTTTGGCCCATAGCAAAGGCTATATAAATATTAGTTGTTATTCTGATGATGATGATGATGATAATTACTGTGTATATATTGTACTCACCTGTAGGATTAAATGTCTTTTAGGAAAGAAAAAAAAATGAATGTTAAAAATTTTTTACATGTAATTGAGAAATATTTAGCAAAATAAATAGAAATCCATTTTTAAAAAACAAAATTATTTTTGTTGTTAAATAAAGCCTTTTCAATTCTTTCCAGATTTCTATCAAAAGTTATTCTCTATCATGGAATACATGAAATATATAGGTATAGTTCCATGTTTATTTTCTTAAAGTATGTGCATGTGTGTGCATGTGTAAATGTGGATATGTATCATAGAGTTGAAAAAAGGAGTGGGGAAAAAAAGGAGTGGAACTGAATTTGTTTGTTTCCCATGGCATCACATGTCATGCCAAACTACCAGGACCCCAGTGTACATCTCTCTGGGTTTTTTTCAACTCTAAATTTGGTATAATCCAATAATAGAGTAGCCATCTTCACATTGGATGTGGTTTTTTTCCTAATGAAGTTGAGACCTATTGTTGCTATTGCTTTTTTTAGATTTCGATTTTATATTATTTTCAGGTCTGCATTCTCTTCCTCTCACCTGCTTCTCTGCCCCTTTGAGAGATCAAGAAAATCAAATCTGCTACAAACAAATTAAGCAAAACAAATTTCTGCTTTGACATCTCAAAAACAAACAAAAAATAAATCCATGCCTGAATCTGACTTTTGAGTCAAATCATTTCTTTAACTGCAAATTACCACCTTTTCTTCTAAATGATTTCTAGCTATCTTTCTAAGATGTTCCTTTATTTGAAGCAATACGTGTATCTTTTGAGTTTTTCATAAACTTCTTGAAATTTCATTTAGTATAAGTTGAACTTAGTAGCTGTAAAAATGAGTGATAAGAGGCTGGTTTGGAGGAAATGTTGAAATTGACCCCTGATCTCTCACTTAGTACAATCTGACTCTAACTTTTTTTTTATTTTTCCTTGTATATCTCAGCAACCTCACTTATAAAATGAAGACAGTAATAAAAATTCAACAAATAATACAATATTAATATCAATTCTTCACATAAAATTCAAGATGAAGATAAGGATTTTAATACATTTTAAAAATTCTATAGAACTCATTATTGTGGTATGATTACAGTTGACTAATTATTGTGGTACTATTAACACAATATTTTCTAATCACATTAATTACTACTTACTAACTGATGCAGTAATATAATTATATGACAGATGAAAATCTTTGCTAAGTCTTTTTCAGGACTGAGCCCACCATGAAGTATTCTGTCTTCCTCATAGTACCTTCCTTTTAATGGTGTCTTTCTCCTTACTTTTTCCTAACTCTGGTTAGGCTGCTAAATTCCCCAGTGGATTCAAGCTGCCAGGCAATGATATATTTAGGCCTCATGGCATACTCATTTAATGAATTCTTTCAAATTCCTTTTCTTGGTAACTATATTGCTTTCCCAACTGTATTTTATAGTTACCACTCCTGGGTCCTATTTTACCTCTTCATTTTGTCTGTAACCTCTTTTCCTAAATAAACCTATACATATATATATATATATAGTGTGTGTGTGTATAATTATATGACAGTACTCAAGCTCTATAGAAATATAAGTCTATTACTCTTACATAAATATATATTACTCTTACATAAATATAAATATCTTAGACAAATAAATGTAAACACACATAAATACATGTGTATACTTATATGTATATGTACATGTATGAATATGTGTATGTGTATATATATATGTATAGATTATATATGTATCCTTAAATCAAATTTAACCTTGTGGAAGTATATTTCTATGGCCAAATAGCTAAAAAGGTAGGTTCCTTTAGGCCACTAAAATACCTGGAATATTTATAACCAAATTTTTCTTATGTTCTCATGATCACTATAGCATGGTACAATGGAAGGAATTTTTAATTTGGATCAGAGAATGTGGATTTAATTTCTTCTGTGATACTTATTACATATGCGACTTCAGATAAATCACTCTTTTCCCTGGACCTCAATTTCATCATGTCTAAAAAAAGAGAATTGGATTGGTTTCAACTCTTCAATGTTCCTAGCAGGTATAAATCTTCTGAAGTTCAAAATCTTTCATTATTATCACCTCATCTACCACAAGAGTGTTTCCCTTTTTAAATCTGATTTTCCTTTTTAACTCCATCACAGATAAACCTGATGTTCTTAGTTTTATATCTTGGTTCTGAAAATACACAAAGTTGATAGAATCAGTAGAGATCAGAACAGAATAATTTCTTACTAGAACACTAATGCCTTCCTTCTCTAGCTAGAGTACCAGAAAAAAAATAAAAAGTCATTAAGATATAGTTAGATTAAGAATGATTCTTAGGAAATCTGAATAATGTTGTAATAACCTTCCCATGCTCATCTGAATCTTACTTTGTCTTGTAAACAATGCAGGTCACCAAAAAGCACCAAAGTTTATTGACTTAAATAAACCTGCAGGCTCCAATACCAGGCTTTCTTCCTCTTTAAGTATCCCAGGTATTGCCATTCTTTGGGTTATGTAATTGTGATGCAGTAACACTCGGGCAGGTGCCTTTTGTTGCTATCCATTTCTCCAGTGCTGAATCAGCTGGCTGCTTTGAGCATCATGAACACAGCCTTAGTGCTACTGTTGCATACTTTAAAAACATCTCTCCTGTCATTTCTTGTTATCTTTGGGAGATGTGGATGGGAGCAGGAGATAAATGCTTTGGTTCTACATGAGAAAAAATAGTTCTCCAGCAATGATATGGACATTCTTCCTCCATTCATTGGCACAGTGTGGAAAAGGATATAATGTGTGGTGGCCTGGTTGCCAATGTCTGGATAAGCACCTGTTGTTCCCAGGCATCTGATGTTTCATGTAAATAAAAGCCTGCACTGTAAATTTCAACACCCCTATGACCAGTTCTCTTTTCCTTTTTTCCCCTTCCTTACCTTCTCTAAAAAGGCTGGCTAGTAGCAACTCCAATGAGGTCCTTACTCTGTTGAAACTTGCATGGTTTTGCCAAAAGTAATACATGACCACCTCCTACAGTAACCTTTTTGTTGCCTCCTCCCTTGGCACGATAGCTTGAATTTAAATGTCCTGCATGTCAGAAGTTTTCCTCACCCTTGTAAATAAGGCTTACAGAATGGAAGCTACTATTCAGCCCTTGTCCCCAGCTTACCTTGACTCAAGGATCTAGTCTTTAAAATGGAATGTTAGGAGGCATCACAGGTCCCCTTCTATGAGTTAGGTTCACAGAGATGCATTGATCTGAGCTCCAGTTGAAGTAAGGATCTTGTTCCCTGAGTCCTATAGTCTGAATGACTCCACTTCTGTGGAGATCATATTGACCACACCTCAAATTACTTGGTCTGACTGAGTCTTTGCCTGCCATGTCAGTGAAATGATTTTTGGTCAGGCCAGCCTTCTAGCAGACATTCTGTTCTAACCACTCATTCCCTTACAGACTTCCTTTGGAGTGGCAAACTTTTCTCCACTGCTAAGCTTCAGTCAGTATAATTTCTTAGGCCCCAGAATTAATCAGGAATTGTGCCCAACCACAACCATTTATAAGCAGTGGAGCAGTCAGCCAATAAACATTTATTAAGCCCATACTATCTT
Organism: Myrmecobius fasciatus; assembly: GCA_023553655.1. Lineage (NCBI taxonomy): Eukaryota > Metazoa > Chordata > Mammalia > Dasyuromorphia > Myrmecobiidae > Myrmecobius > Myrmecobius fasciatus. Next base: position 67,269 of record JAJPUD010007274.1, read on the forward strand.
CCAGGCAATGTGCTAAGTCTCTGTCATTTCTACTTTGCCAATTGGTTCTTCATGATCAGAATTGAGCCCATGATAATAATTATCCTTTCTATTTCCTCTACATTCTGAAAGATGAAATTACCATCAAATTAAAACAAGGATTTCTTAGCTTCTTTTCTTTTTGCAAAGACAACCAGCACTTACACAGATTAGAAAAATCCCTCCTCCCTAGTACTACTTCTCTCAGTGCTGTGATCTGTTTCTGGAACTCATCATCCATTTCCTCCTTCTGGCCAAATGGTCAGTCATAAACTTCCACTGTAATATCTCTTCTGATTCTCCGTGTATTCATATTCACTCACTCTCTAGCATGCCTGATTCTGTCTCCACCCCTAGTTCTAGTTCACAGCTTCCCACACAAAAGTATGTTTTTGTGATTCATAATGTTATTCTAGTGACTGTTTTATTTAATCTGTTCATGTTGAATAAATTATACTCTTCAATTGCTCTTGTCTTGTACATGTAACTTAGTTCCCATACCTGTAATCCAGTGATGATGTTATATTTACAATCCCATTTTAGGAAATCTAAATTTTTATTTTATTTTATTTTAAAAACAAAGAAAATAAGAAAAACAGAAAAGAAATACAAAACAAAATAGAACATTGTCATGTGCCCAGCAGAACATCAGAGAACATATATATATATATATATATATAAAGCATTACCGGATCAAGACAGTATATGTATTAATAGGGAAATCTTGTTTATTATCAATACTCTGCACATATACAAATATCTAATATCATAATTATTATTGTTGTGCCTGTTTTTGGATATTGTTTACTATTAATAACTTTGCTGATATCTCTTACTTAGCCCTACCTGCTTCTCTAGGTGAGACATGCCTTAACAATTAAATGTAGTAAACTTTCTAGTTCTATTTTCAAAATAAACCTTCAGTTTATTTATTTATCAGTTCTTCAAGTCTACAGGTGTAGAGGGCCAGAAGATAAGAATTCATTCCAGGTCTTGAATCTTACAATCTTTCTTGGCTCACCAAAACTCCCTTTTCTTATTGAAATAGCAGAAACTACATGCCAATATAATAAATTAATAATCTAGCAACTGAAGGAAAATGCAAGCACTATTCTTTGGATTAAAGCCAAATATTTGAACTTAGGATAGGAAAGAATGTCCATAAGGAGACTAAAGATATTTGGGAGAAAGATACCTGAGACAATGGTATAATAAACTTTATGCAGATGTGTATCTCAACTATTTACATCTCTGTCTAAGTAACCAAGATCTGGGACTTAAGGGATTTAATCATTTACATTATAGTAGATTTTGTTGGGCTATAGGTATTTTAAAAGAGTGTATTTTCTATCAAATCTATGAGTATTTGAAGTATATATATTTGTCTCTCTGATCAATAAACTTCCAAGAGTCCAAAACTGAGACTCTCTCTACCTGGCCTCTTGACTGTCACATCCTTCAATTCACTACAGGAGCTGGACTCCAACATACAGGTAAATATTTTCTTTTCTTGGCCCTCGTTAGATATGCTCCAACCATAGTTAAAAACCTATTAAGCCTTGATTTAAATTCTAAATCTTGCCTTCCTATTCCATCTTTTCCACCAAATATTTACTTTACAATTTTTTCCAAAGCTTCTACCTTTGATTAGCAGCCATGTTAAAACACACACACACACAAACACACACACACACACACCTTGTACACCTTAAAGTCTCCAATTTCCTACCCAGAATTTAGACATGGAAGCACCTATAGGTCCTTGTCATCCCTTTGTAAAAGACTGGGAAGATACTTCTTCCTTGGAAGATACCTGGAAACCTATTCTATAATTCAGCTGATTAAATGGATTTTATCTTCCTTCCCTATCACTTTCTTCCATTCTCCCTATACTAATTTTTTTAATGTTTCCCCTGAAGCATTTATTACATTCTTTAAAAGAATATCATAAGAATTAGAGACATGGGGATTAGGAACACCATGCTCCTTCAATCTGAAAAATCCACACAAAATTTTTGGCCCCCCTTTTATATCAGAGAAAAAAGTCTGAATATGGTATTAAAAGATAAAATATATTGATATAATACTATACACATATTTTAAGCATTTTTGTGTTTCTAAACTTTTTTGTGTATTGTCTGCTGATCTTTGCATGTATCTTTGGCTTCTGCAAAACTCCCCAAAAATTTCCATTTAATTTCTTAAAATGACCCACAATATATCAAAACTGTGATGGAGAAAAGTTGCAATGTGGTTCAACAGAAAAATATAAAAAAGAAATTCCATTTAAAATAATGACAAGTAATATAAAATATTTAGGAGTCTATCTGCCAAGACAAACCTAGGAATGATATGAAATACAATTACAAAATATTTTTCACACAAATAAAGTCAAATCTAAATAATTGGGAAAATGTCAATTGCTTATGGATAGGCTGAGCTAATATATTAAAAATGCCACTTCCAGATAAATTAACTTACTTATTCACTATTATACTAATCAAATGATCAAAAATTATTTTATAGGACTAGAAAAATAATAACAAAATTCATCTGGAAGAACAAGGCTAAAAATATCAAGGGAAGCTATGTTATAAAGTTGCAATCACCCAAACTAGTTGGTACTAGCTAAGAAATAAGAGTGATGGAGCAGTGTAATAGGTTAGGTACACAAGGTAACAATAGTCGATGATTATAGTAATCTATTGTTTGATACACCCTAAGACTCCAGATTCTGGGATAAGAACTCATTATTTGACAAAAACTGCTGGGAAAACTAGAAAATATTATGGTAGAAATTAGGCATTGACCAACATCTTATTGTATGCCAAGGTCAAAGTGGAAACATGATTTAGACATAAAGGATAATTCCATAAGCAAATCAGGAAAGTAAGGGACAGTTTACTTGTCAGATCTATGGAGAAGGGAAGACCTTATATGAAATAGTAGAAAGAGGATATTATGAAAAGCAAGACGGATAATTTTGATTACATTAAATTAGGAAGGATTTGCACAAATAAAACCAATGCAACCAAGATTGGAAGGTAAGCAGAAAGCTGAGAAACAATTTTTATAGCAAATGTTTCTGATAAACATCCCCTTTCTAAAATCAAGAACTGAATCAAATTTATAAGAATACAAGTCATTCCTCAAATGGTAAATGATCAAAGGATATAAATAAGCAGTTCTCAGATGAAATTAAAGCCATTTATAGTAGTGAAAAAATGCTCTAAATCACTATCAATTAGAGAAATGCAAATTAAAATAGCTCTGAGGTACCATCTCACATTTATCAAATTGACTAATATTACAGAAAGGGAAAATGATGAATGTTGGAGAGCATGTGGAAGAATTGGAACCCTAATGCATTGCTGGTAGAGTTGTAAATGGATCAACCATTCTGAAGAACAAGTTGGAACTATGCCTAAAGGGCTTAAAACTGTGTATATACTTTAATCCAGAAATACCACTACTAGGTCTGTATCCTAAAAAGATCATTAAAAAGGGAAAAGAACCCACATATACAAAATTGTTTATAGCAGCTCTTATGGTGGCAAAAAAAAAATGATGAAGAGTCTGATTTCAGAAAAATCTGGAAAGATTTACAAGAACTGATGCTGAATGAGGTGAGCAGAACCTGGAGAACATTGTGCACAGTAACAGCAACATTGTGTAGTGATCAGGTTTGATAGATTTTGCTCTTCTCAGCAATACAATGATCTAAGAAAATTCCAAAAGATTCACGATGGAAAATACTATCCACATCTAGAAAAAGAACTATGGAGTCTGAATGAAAATTGAAGCATACTATTTTCACCTTTTTATTCTTTTTTCTTTCTCATGATTTTTCCCTTTTGTTCTGATTCTTCTTTCACAACATGATTAAGGTGGAAATATGTTTAATATGATTGTACATTCATAACATATCAGATTGATTGCCATCTTGGGGAGGGGGAAAAAGAGAGGAGAAAATGGAAATAAAAATATTATAAAAGTAAAACTAAAAAAGAAAATTTTAAAAGAATTTTTTTTAAAAAAAGAGAGTTGCAATGTGGAAAGAATAACTATATATCATTCTTCTTGATGTGACAGTAAACATAAATGTATCTCTCCAATCCTTTTATATTACTCTACCAAGGAGATCAATCTTTTGTATTTTGTATTTGTATTCTAACTGCTTAGCATAGTACCAGGCACATAGGAAATACCTAATAAATGATTAATGGATTGGATCTGGAACAAATATAAACTATAGTACAATCTCTGCAATCACTAGAACATTCTTTTAGAGGTTGTCCAGTGTCATGAAGGCAAGTCATTTCAACAAGGATCTATTTAGCACCAGTTACTGTCTTAAGTGCTGAGAATACAAATATAAACAAAAAGAAAGATAGCCTATGCCTTCAAGAAAATTACACTTTAATGAGGGAAAATAATAAATAAAAGGAAGTGAAAAGTGGATAAAGAGTAAAGTTCCCCAAGAGTATTGTGGAGAAAGAAAGTTGGACAGTCAGAAATGAAGTTCAAAGAGGAACAAAAGAATGAAGATAACTAGTGTAGGCATTTTCCTTAGAATGGAGTTTCTGGGATAAACTGACCAATCAGCATGGTGAAGAAATAAGTTCAGAGAGATAGAAATGGACTCCAAAGTGGACTCCAAAGATCCTTCTCTAGGGATAGGATCTAGAAACTGCACTTCTTGCAGTTAATCAATTGTGAATAGGAATTGGATTTCAAAGCTCCACCATTTTTCATTCTCCATACCTGTACAGGGAAGAATTAAAACAACTAAATCATACAAGAACACTAAGAAAGTATCTTGTCATTCAACACCATATACATACTTCCATAATGACAAAAGAGAAGGAGATTCAAGATGAATATTAGTGACACTACTATCCCTACTTTTCCCAACTTCTCTCTACCAGCATTCTTTTTTTCAATTTAGTTTTTTGAAGGGCAGAGCCAAAATGGGGATGGGGGGTGGGAAATACAGGGACTTAGCTGGGATCTCCCAAATTCCCCTCCAAACAACTTTACAATATTGCCTCAAACAAATTCTGGAGTGGAAGAATTCACAAAAGAATAGGGTGAAGTGATTTTTCAGCCTAAAATAAGTTGGAAGGTTAGCAGGAAAAATATGTCATACTAGGGTGAGATGGAGCAAAGTCCAATGCAGACAATGTCCCACAAGGCAGCAACAGCTTTGAGTGCAACTGAATTGGCAGCAGCCACTTCCAGGGTACTCACTCCATAGATGTTAAGGGGATCAAACAACTTGTTAGAAGTAAATTATAAGCATCCCTTTGCTAGCATTGGTTGCAGGACTCTACTGCATTGCCCATATACAAATCTAGGTAACAGTCCCAGATCAAAGTCCCAAGAGGAGGAGCACTAACACACCAGAGCTTATGGCTGCAGAGGCACAAGGACCTTGCTCAAAGTTCCAGGGTGAAAAAGAGTGCTCACATGCTCCTGCCATATGCTCACAGACTGGAGCACATGGCAGGAGAATAGTACATACACCTCTTCTTAGATCATATCAATGAAAATTTACAGATCCACAGAAGTAGCACAAAAACAGCTGCACAAAACAATCTGAAGCTTGAGATATTTTCCCCTCCACCCAAAGAGCAGAGCCCATCTTTAACATAAAGTTAAAAGTCAAAAAATATGCCGGAAAAATGAGCAACCAGCAACAATAAAAGAAAAGAACCTAACTATAGAAAATTACTATGGTCACAGATAAGATCAAAACAAACTCAGAAGACAACAAAGTCAAAACTGCTCCATCCAAAGTTTCAGAGAACAATGTAAATTGGTCTCAAACTCAAAAAGAATTCCTAGATGATCTCAAAAAGAATTTTTAAATATAAATGAGAAGTACAAGAAAAATTGAGAATAGAAATGAGAGTGATGCATGAAAATAATGAAAAAAGAAGCAGTAGCTTCATAAAAGAGGCACACACACACACACACACACACACACACACACACACACACCAGAAAATAACACCTTACAAAACAGAACAGTTAAAATGGTAAAAGAGGCACAAAAATTCGCTGAGGAAAAGAATGCCTTAAAGCAGATTTGACCATATAGAAAAAGAGGTACAAAAGCTCCCTGGAGAAAATAATTCCTTAAAAATCAGAATTGGACAAGTGGAAACTAATGATTTCATGGTGCATTAAGAAACAACAAAACAAAATAAAAAGAAGAAAAAAATAAAAGAAAATGAAATATTTCATTGGAAAAAAAACCTGGAAAATAGTGCAAAAAGAGAAAATTTAAGAATTGCTAGACTGCCTGAAAGCCATGATCAAAAAAAAAAAAAAAAAAGAACCCAAATATGATGTATCAAGGAAAACTGATGCAGTATGTTGAATTCAGAAGTTAAAATAGAAATCGAGATAATCCACCAATCACTTCCTGAAAGAGATCCCAAACCAAACACTAACAAAAATATTATATTTGATTTATTTAATATTTTCCCTGGTTATATTTAAAACAATTTTTAACATTTGTTTTTAACAATTTTTGAGTTTTCTAGGTTCTCTTCCTTATCCACAATTAAGAAACCGCATGTGAAGTTATGTAAAATGTTTCCATAAAAGTCGTGTTGTGAAAGAAAACACAGATTTTTAATAAATAAAGACCCTCAAGAAAAATAAAGCTTAAAAAAAGAGAAAAAGAGAAGGAGTTCTTGGAATGCGTCAATCTGTATTCAGGCACAATTAGTTCCTGAGTATGGATAGAATTTTTCACCACAAATCCTTCAGAGTAGTTGTAGATCACTGTACTACTGAGAATAGCAAAGACATTTACAGCTGGTCATCTCAGAACATTGCTATTTCTTTGTGTACAATACATTTCACTTTGCTTGAGGTCATGGAGGATTTTCAAGTCACAAGAATATATAACCAAATTGTAGATCTACTAGGTCAAGAAAAAAATACTGCAAAGAACCAGAAAGAAACAACTCAAAAATCATGGAGCCATAATCAGGCTCCAAGAATTAGTAGCTTCTATATTAAGGGATCCAAGGGCTTGTTATATGGTATTCCTAAAGGCAAAGTAGTTGAGATTACAATCGGGAATCAATTAAACAAGGGCAGCTAGGTGGCACAGTGGATAGAACACCAGTCCTGAAGTCAGGAGAACCTGAGTTCAAATCTGGGTCTCAGACACAACACTCCCTAGCTGTGTGACCCCTGTGAAAGTTACTTAATGCCAATGGACTCACCAATAAATAAATAAATAATAAAGACTCAATTAAATGGAAAAATTAAATATCTTCAAGGAGGAAAATGGATGTTTAATGAAATAGAGGACTTTCAAGTATTCCTGATTGGGGGGAAAAAGAGTTAAATAGAATATTTTACTTTCAAATTTAAAACTAAAAAAAAACATAAAAAGATAAACAGGAAAGAGAAATCATAAAAGATTCCAAAAGGCTGAATTTTTTTTATATTCCTACATAGGAAGATAATTCTTGTAACTCCTAAAAATTTTATCATTAGTAGAGCAATTAGAAGGTATATGCATAGACAGAAGGCATAGATATGAGTTGACTATGATAGGATAATTTCTAAAAGAAAAATAAGTGAGAAAGAGGAATGCACTTAGAGACAGGGGAAGAGAGATTAAAATTATCTCACATTAAAAAGGTGTGAAAGAGCTTTTACAGAGGAGGGGAAGATGAAGGTGGTGTAGGGGGAGTACTTAAACCTTACTCTCATTGGAATTGGCTCAAAGAAGGCAAAACATACACAGTTGGGTATAGAAAACTCTTCCTCAATAGGAATGTAGGGAGGGAAGGGGATATGAGAAGGGGAACTACTTGAAAGAAGGGTGGATCAGGACAGGTGGTAGTTAGAAGCAAAATATTTTTAAAGATGAACAGGATAAGAGGAAGAGAGAATAGAATAGACACAGTGGGAAATAGGATGGAGGGAACTACACAGTAATCATACCTTCAGGGACAGGGGGGGGAAGGGAGTTTTTCAACAATTTTCTCTGATAAAGGTATCTTTTCTCAAATATATAGAAACTGATTCAAATTTATAAGAATACAAGTCATTCCATAATTGACAAATGGACAAAGGATATAAACAAAGGATATAAGCAGTTTTCAAATAAAGAAATCAAAGCTATTTATAGTCATAAGAAAAAATGCTCCAAAGCACTCTAGATCAGAGAAATAAAAATTAAATCAACTCAGAGGTGCCACCACATAGCTATTAGATTGGCTAATAAAACAGAAAAGGAAAATGACAAAAGTTGAAAGGGATATGAAAAAAATTGAGACTTTAATGCACTATTGATAGAGTTGTAAATTGATTCAACCATTCTGAAGAGCAACTTGAAATCAATGCTCAGAGGACTATAAACCATGCATACTTTGACCTAGCACTACCACAACTAGATCCAAATAACAAAAAGATTTAAAAAAAAAAAAAGGAAAGGAAAAGGACCTATATGTACAAAAATGTTTATAGCAGCTCTTTGTATGTGGTGGCAAAAAAATTGGAAATTGAAGGGATGCCCATCAATTGGGGAATGACTGAACAAAGTTGTAGTATATGACTATGATGAAATACTATTGTGTTACAAGAAATAATGAAAATGGGGCAACTAGATGGCACAGTGGATAGAGCACCAACCCTAGAGTCAGGAGGACCTGAGTGTTGTACAACCCTGGGCAAGTCATCAAACCCCAATTGCCTCACAAAAAACAAAATAAAATAAAGAAAAGATTAACAGGCTGGTTTCAAAAACATTTGCAATTATATATAAACTGATACAAAGTGAAGTGACAAGAATCAGGAGATCATTATATGATGGTCAACTGTGAATGACTTAGCTATTCTCAGAAATACAGTGATCTAAGACAATTGTGAAAGACTTATAATGAAAAATGCTTCTACCTCCAGAGAAAGAACTCCTGGAATCTGAACTCAGATAAAAATATACTTTTTTTTCCTTGGGTTATTTTGATTTGTGTTTTTGTTCACAACATAACTAATATGGAATACGTTTTGCATGACTACACATTTCTAACATATCAAATTGCTTACCTTTTCAGTAAGGGGGAGGAAAGAGAAGGTAGGAGAGAACTTGGAACTCAAAAAATTTATAGAGCAAATGTTAAAAAAAATTACATATATTTGGGGAAAATAAAATATTAAATTAATTTAATTTGAAATTTTAATGAATCTGTTTTTCCTAATATTTTCTGTTTCTTGCATCATCATGGAATGCCCAGTATTCTTCTCCCTCCTTTCTCAAAGAGGAAGAGTGCTCTCCCATCTAACAAATAGTATTTTTTTTTCTTTTTGCTGAGGCAATTGGGGTTAAGCAACTTGCCCTGGGTCACACAGCTAGGAAGTGTCTGAGATCAGATATGAACTCAGGTCCTTCTGACTTCAGGGCTGGTGCTCTATCCACTGTGCCACCTAGCTGGCCCCATAGTATTTTTTAAAGATTAAAAAAAAAGTCAATACTTTGAAAAAGTCCAAAAATATGTTCAATGTGTAATACCTGTGAACCTCCCACCTCCACAAAAAGGTGGGTTGGAGGATGTCCTCATATCCCTTCATTTGAGTCATGTTAAGCACACTATTAACAACACATCACTATTCATATCAAAGAATATGCTCGTTGCCATATCTACTAAATACCAAATAACTCATTATAAGCAGCTAGACAGAAAAGTGCATAGTGAGGGATCTGGAGTCAGAAGAACCTTACTTCAAATCTGGCCTCAGGCACCTACTAGTTGTGTGAACCTGGCCAAGACACTTAACCTTGTTTGCCTCAGTTTCCTCAACTGTAAAAGGGAGATAATAATAGCACTTATATCTCAAGTTTTTGTGAAGATCAGATGTTTATAAAGTGTTTTACAAACCTTGCTATAATTAGACCACACAGGAAAAGGCCCCTTTATTTTCCATGGAAAACAGGAACTATTACAAATAAACTAGCAAGTCACAATTTAAGGGAACTATTTCCTATTGAACCCAGTACCTAATCCTAAGACACAGTGAGGTACAGTGGAAAGAGTAGTCAGAGAATCTAGAATCAAATCCTGCATCTGGGCAAGTGACCTTTGATAAGTCACTTAAATTAAAATTATTTAAATGCTTTCTAGAGCAACTGCCTCACTTCACAAAGTGAGTTCTGTGCTCTAATCCTCCCTTGGACACTTTCTAGCTATATGATCCAGAAGAAATCACTTAACTTGCAGCCTCAGTTTCCTTATCTGTAAAATAAGGATCTTACCTACTTCATACAATTCTCTTTAGGATCAAATGTAAAATGACTTGCAAATCTTAAAATGGTGTGTAAGTGTTAACTGCTACTTTTACCATTAATTTATTATTTAAAATATATTTAACATTAATAAAAAAATAATTATTTTATATGTGGATTATATAAACTTATATGATATATAATAATGATATCATTATGCATAAATGTATATTTATATAATATGTACCTATTAGTTCTTATTATAAATGAGAGAAAGATTAGTAAAGGGACTTTGCAGGGTTACTCAGATATTACACAAAAGAACCAGAATTTGAATCCAGATTCCGAGACTCCAAACCCAGTCCTCTTTCTGCTTTGAGCTTTCGCAGCTCCTTTGTGGCACAGACTATAGAGTTCTAGATCTGGAGATCCGAATTCAGCCTCAGAAGCTTACAAACTGTATGTGTTCAGGCATTTCCTCGTGGATTATAATAGTACCTATTTCTTAGGGCTGCTGCCGGGATCGAATTCGATAATATTTATAACGCACTTTGGAAAGTTAAAGTATGTAAATACTAGCTTTTTTATTATTATTATTATTTATAAATGTTCTTTTTTAAAAAATAAATAAATAAATGTTCTTTTTTAATCCTCATAAGCTTTACGTGTGATAGACGTTAAGGTATTATTACCTACATTTTATAGATAGGAATTATTGTCTGGGACTCTCAGTTTCCCCAACTGGAAAATAAAGAGTTCAGACCAGAAAGTTCCTGGAGTGAATTCCAGTTTGGGCTCTAATTGGTCGTAACATGAGGAAGAACAGTCGATGACTGTTCATTTCTACTTGGTCCCCCACTGAGGGTGGATAAGTTCTGTTTTTATATAAATTAACTGCATTGGATTTAACAGGGGAAACTGAGCCAGCAGCGGAAAGATCTCAGTAGCTGCCGGGGCTGCCGGGGTCTTGGCCAGCCGCAAAGCACAACAGTCTGTGCCATCTCTGCCTCACCCCGTATCTTCCAGTGCCCCTTCTTTCGTCACGTCCTTTAGTTGGCTCGCTTAGGACTTGCCATTCCTCCCCCTGGCCCCAGGGGGAAACCTCAGCTTGTCCTTTGCCCGCTGTTTGCAGCTCCCTACCAGGGCTCGGGGCCAGGGAGTCCGCAGCCCTATGCCAGTGCCGGAGCAGAACAGACAACCCTGCCTTGTTATTCTTTCCTGGCCTGATACCAGGCTGACAAGATCGTGGCCTGAAGGGGGCCTGGGGTGGGCCCACCTCTCAATTGCAGCAAACAGCCCGCCTCCCTGGCAGGGAAACAGGAGCACAGCCCGGGCTCCGGGCCAAGGGGAGGCACAGGCCGTCTCTCAGTGCTGCTACAAACAGCCCCTGTATTCCTCTGGAGAGCAGTGGAAATGAGCAGGGCCCCAAGAAGCAGCACCCCGGGCCCTACTCTCGGAAGGGTCAACATCCAGAAGACCCAGACCCCTGCATAAAATCGGGGCAGATTCTCCTGACTCTGACCACGAGCGGACTTGGCCAGAGCTAGAAATAGCTGACTACCATGCTGGCCAGAAAGGATTAAATTGCTGAAGAAAGGTACTCGGCTGCTTCACAGAGAATTCAATTCCCCCCTGAGCCAGCCCCCAAGGGGCCATGGTCATTTCTGAGCCCCAGCATCCGCCGAACTCTCTCACTCCAGGATAACTGTCTTCCCCTTCCTGCGCTTTCCTCCCTAACCCTCCCAACTTATTTCACTGGGCGGAGTCCCCATCAGGACCGGGGGAGCCACTCTCCCTGTATCTCTGTTGCTAAAGAAAGACGGTCCCTGCTCCTGGCTCCAGTCCCCAGCTGGCTTGTTGCTAGGCAAAAACACACGTTAGCTTTGCAATTTTCACATGCCAGAGTCAGGCTTTGTAGGGCTCTGAGATGGACAAGAAAACATCCATAATACAAAAGGAGCATTTACATGGTTGGATTCTGTTAGTTCTCTTCTCCTTTTAAAAGCTGGCCTTTTGGCATGCACTGAAATCCCCATTTTCTCCTTATGCCAACAGAATTGACCCAGACTACTGTGGGGCTTAAAGGTATGGAGCCATTGCTTTGGCAAAAACTCGCTGATGGAAGTCACATCTTTTTTTTTTTTTTTTTTTTTTTCAGCAGCAGCCTTTGTTACTTGCTATTCAAATACTTTTTAAAATTCAGATTATCCTTTGGGAGCTTCCTCTTGGCACACATAATTTCTTGGTCCAAATTCTCCTGCAAAAGAATGATCACTTTTAAATAGAGATGGTGTAGTATAATAGGAAAACCTTGGACTGGGGCAGCAAATGATATGGATTCTCCCTCTGTATCTTAAGTTGCTGTGGGACTCAGGGCAAACCATTTAATCGATCTCTACCTTAGTTTTAACATTTGTAAAATGATGGGTTTGGCAGATAATCCCATGAACATTCTGGGATCCATTTTTGTTTTGTCCTTGAGGATGGGAACTGATTCTGGCTTTGTCTTTATAGCTCCCATACCTAAAGCAGAACCTTGGAAAAGTTTGTGCTTAATAAATTCATATGGGGTTGGATTAAATTCAATTTAATGGAGTATTTCAATAGTGTCATCAAGATCTTAATCAGCTTCTGTCAAATTCCCTAAGCATATATTGGATCAATAATTGGGGAAAAGTTTTTCACATCATTCTCTCTCCCCAATCAATTTTGGAAAGGAGGTCAATATACAAGTATCCTGGTAATTTTTGGCTGAATTTTAAGCTATATAAAATCTGTGAAACTTGGCATGTTACATGGTATTTTTTAAAAAAAAAAATCTTAGTAGCAGTTCCATGTTGAATTAGTAATCAAAAAAAATTATAGAAACATAGAATATTAGAGGGAAATCTAGCATGAGCCCCTTCATAAACAAGTTGAGGAAAATAAAGACTAGAATGGAAAAACCATTTGCCCAAAGTCCTAATAGTTAGAATAACAGAATTCTAGAGCTAGAATAAACTTTGGAAATAATTAGCTGCTTTTACAGATAAGGAAACTGAGGTCCAGTCACTTGCACAAGATCACACAGGTAATTCATTGCCAAAATGAAAACTAAGGTCTGTTGTTCAGTGCTCTATCCATCACACTACACTGCTCTTTTCGAGAAACTGAGTGGGATCATAGGATCATTCATTTTACAGATGAGGTATCAAGACAGAAAAGTTAAGTGATTTTCCAGCTAGCAAAAATCTAAAGGAGAATTTGAACCCAGGACTTTCTGACTTCATTACATCACTCTGCCTCTCTAGGAGATTCATAGAGGTTTTGCCCTCAGTTACTCAGATGTCTTTGAGCAAATAAGATTTGGGGTGAAAATTAAATAACGTCAATATAGGGTCAAAAGTAGAAAAAATATGACCTTTTTGTTTTGGGGAAACTTACTTGACCTCTCTGGGGTCAATTTTTTCATCTGGAAAAGGAAGAAGTTGTTTTTGATGATCTCTAAGATCCCTCCCAGCATGAAATCCTATGATCCTATAAATCCTCAATTCCTACAATTCCTTTCAGTTCCCTCACTGGCAAACATAACAGCAAAGGTGGGTTCAAATCAGTTGGGGAAGGCCTTTCCAGGCATCCCTGGGGGAAGGAGGAGAGCCATAAATTTCCTTGACTTTCACCAGGATATCATGTCTTTCTCCTCTGACTGCCTAATAAGAATATCTGACCTGAATTTGAGGACTTTACATTTAAGATTTACATCGAATGTTTTATATGCAATAGTTCATTTGATCATCAGGGAAATCCTCTAAGGTAGATGCAATAGGCTGAATTTTATAGGGGAAGAAGCAGGATCACAGAGGCTGAGTAATTTGTACATGGCTAAACAGTAAGCATTTATCTGAGACAGGATTTTTTTTCAAATTTTTAATTTGTTTTTATTCTGAACATAACACTAAATAAAAAATCATTTCTTTATTCATAATAGAATAGAAAAAAAGATTTTACAAGAAACTGTAAATACATGAAAATGTAAAATTTGCTTTTCAAGCATATAATAAATTCAAAGTGTAATTTTCAAAGTTGTCAGAAAGAGGATTTGAACTGAGGTCTCTCTAGACTGCAGCTTGAGCTTTCCTTTCACACTGCCTATATGGCATTTTGACTTTACATCATTTGTGTGTCCCTTGCAACAGACCTGACATGTTGTAAGCTAATTTTTTTTAACATGAGAAAGAGAAGAGTAAATAAATAGCTCCTTCCCTTCTAAGCAAAGTAGTTTCTGATTCAAAGATGAAGGCCAAGTTTTCCTGTCTAATGTTCCTTCTGTGTTCCAAAGCAAAACATGAGCTCAAAGGAGTTAAGAGAGCAGTATTGCATGATACTAAGAGCAACACTATGAGAAAGGTTCATCTTAAATTGTCTGTTTTATTATCTGGAAGGGACATCGAAATGATTGAAGGTGAGACTGATAGAAGTGACACTAATTTTCCCTTGCCCGGACATTTTTCTGGAAGAAGGCTGATAGTGTATCACTTTGATCTGTATGGGTTGAACATGTTATAAGAAACAAAAGAGATTCCTGGGCATGATGGGAGATTGATCTAGACAAATTCTAAGATCCCTTCCAACTTTGACAGTCTATGATAGGCAATAAGCTTTCCAAAACATGATGGTATATTGAGCAGAGGAAACAGCACCCAGTATATCTTTTATCAAGTTTTATTTCTTTTCTTGTTGTAACTCTGGGCACACTGAAACCTGTGATGAAATCATTAGGTACAAGGAAGATTTAAAATGAAAAACTTACTCCCTAGTTATCTTCCCATGCTCAATTCAAGAAAAGAAGACAGACAGATTCCTCCATGTAGCAAGACTTGGAATGTTATAGCTAGAAGAAAGTCGAGAGGGTGCTAGTGATGGGCTTCTTGACGTTGGATCTCTAAGGCACTCTAGTAAAATCTGTGGGTGTATTTTAAATGCACAAAACAAAATATGTAGGATTACAAAGGAATTCAATGATATTGAAATGTAGTTATCCAAATATGGTTTTTTTTGGGGGGTTGCAAGGTAATTGCATTAAATAACTTGCTCAGGGTCACAAAGCTAGTTAAGTGTCTGAGGACAGATTTGAATTTAAGTCCTCCTTACTCCAGAGCAGGTACTCCATATACTGTACTACCTAACTATATCCCCCAATATGTTTTTTTTAAGTTTTAATAAACACGAGGCAGCCAGGTAGTATAGTGGATAGAGTGCTGGGCTTACAGTCAGGAATACTAGAGTTCAAATTCAGCCTCAGATATTTATAATCTCTGTGGACCTAGACAAATCACTTAAACCTCAGTTTCCTCATCTGTAAAAAAGGGATAATAATAGTACCTACCTTCCAGGGTTGTTGTGAGGATCAAATGAGACAATATTGATAAAGTGCTTTGTAAATTTTAAAGCACTCTTTAATTGCTAACTAGTATTATTAAATTCATCAACCACTGGTGAAGAACCTCCCACTGCAAATACAGAGACAGAAACATAGAATGAGAGAGAGACACAGAGAGAAAGACAGATAATGGCAGACAGCAGGGTTGGAGGAGGACGGTATCTCTAGCCTTTGATTGTTTTTAGTGACAGGAGATTTACTACTCCATTGCTTGGTAGCTCTAATTGTTACAAAGGCTTTACATTGAACCAAAGTCTCTGTAGCTTTTACCCATTAGTCCTGGTTCTATTTATTGAAACCACAAAAACAAGATTGGTCTCCCTCCTTCCATCCTGTACTCATGGGAACCTGGCTTGCTTCATATGATATTTCATCTCTGGTAACCCTTTCCAGAGTTATTTATTCCTTCATACAAGTTCTACCCTCACCTCAAACTCCCCCCCATATACCAGGTGAGAAGGAGGTATCAGCCTATTCCTTGCTACTTGATGCCATTTGTAGACCTCCCCTCTGCCTCCCAAACTCAACAACATCCCCTCCTTTGAGGCTGTTTTTGAATGTCTATATCCCTCGGGACAGCTCCTGGCTGTGCCATGTCTCAAGCTTCAGAGCGCTCCTCTCCTTTTCTCAAGGAATACCTGGATTACAGTCTTCCTCTTAGCCCCTGCCCCATCCTTGGAGACTCAATGTATTTGTGACTATCTCCTCAAACATTCTTCCTTTTTAAAATTAGCCCTCTTAATTCTCATGACCTTTCTACCTACTCTACCTAGCTATCTCACTGTCACTCAAAAACTCTTGCCTCTGTGATCTTGGACCAGTGATCATAATCCCTTTTCTATCCATTTCTCCTTTTGCACTATTTCTCCTAAATCTATTCATCATCACTATGACTTTGAGAGTCTCTAACCTTCTTGTCCATTTATCTCATTCTGCCCTCACTTTGCTTTCTATAGTTAAGTTCAACTGTATCATCCTGTACCCTTGAGTCCTTTACCCCATTGTGCTTCCAGCATTTATGCCTTTGAGTTTGAGTTACACATAGTATCAGCTTTCTCTTCTCCTATATCTGAGTTACCAAATGCTACCAGAGAAGCCCATACTACCATGCCAAGTGGGACCTCTACAAATTCATGTTATATCATACCAAATGGGCCCTCACTGTTGCATGGCCAACCATTTTTCTTCCTTTGTTGACTCATCACTAAAGTAGAAATTTCAAATTTTCCCCAAACACTCTCAACCTCAGCCCTACCTTGACTCTCAGCATATAACCTGACCTCCTGTTTTATTGAAAAATTAATCTCATCCTTAGTGAATTCTCTCTTCCTTCATACACCATACCTCAAATCCTTTCTGTAGCTGCAATTATCTTCTCCAATCTTGGGGGGAAGGGAAGAAAAAAAGGTAGCTCTCTCTTCTCATTAATGAGACCATTCTTTTCATTGAGATCCTTAATCTTTTCTCTTCCTCTCTCTTCACAATGATTTTCCTTTTGATCATTTTCTCCCTTGCTTCTTTAATGTTTTTTAATCTATTGGCTCCTTCCCCGTTGCCTACAAACATGATCATCTCCTTTGGCCTTATAGAACTTTTCTTTTAACTATCATTCCCTCAAGTTACTATTTGGTCTCCCCTCTTTTTGTCAGCCTAACTCTTAGAAAACATCATCCACAAAGACTGTTTCCACTCACTTCTCAACTCCTTGTAATGTAATTAGGATCTCTGCACTGTAACTGTTTTCTCAAGGTAACTGCTAAATCCAAAGTCTTTTTTTCAGGACTCATTTCTTCTCTGTAGCTTCCTTATGGATGAGGACTAATAGCCAGGGAGGATAAGATGGTAATAATAGATGACTGAAAGTAGAACCAGTTATATCTTGCCTTGTTTCCCCTTTTGCTGTGTGGGAGAATGATTTTTGAACTGGAAAGCACAACACCAAAATACCTAAAGGGAAGTTAATATACAAGATGTGCATGGAAAGAGCCAGTAGCTGCTGCTAGAGATAGCTAGATGGTGCAGTAGCTAGAACATCAGCCCTGAAGAAAAGAGAACCTGAGTTCAAATTCAACCTTAGACATTTCACATGCATAAGCTGTGTGACCCTGGGCAAGTCACTAGACCCCAATTTCCTCCAGGAAAAAAAAAAGCCAGTAGCTGCCCTTCAATGAATTTAAATCAAGAGACCCAGAGGAACTCCATCCCAGGACACTGAAAGAATGAATGGATATATTTGCTGATCCAAATTACAAAATGTGTGTCTGTAAGCGAGTCACCTAGCCTCTCTAAGCCTCAGTTCCAAATGAAAGGGTTGGATTTGTTGAATACCTTTCAACTACAAATTTTAAATTCTATGGCAGAAAAGTGGAAAAGTGCCAAATTTTCAAAAAAAAAAAAAAGGAATAATAGACTCCTTAAATTATAAGCCAATTAGCTGTACTTTGATTCATAGCAAAATTCTGGAATGTAGTAGGGACCAGGTTAGTCAATAGCTGTGAAGTAGATAAACCTGATATTCTTTTGAAGATGAGCAAATTGAGGTTAAGACTATGGATTCAGTTCGATAATCATTAATTAAGTGCTTGTTGTATATGAAATTCTGTGCTAGATGCTGGGCATACCAAGATGAAAACCAATTCTTCAGGCTTCTGGGGGATACAACATGTAAACAAATAGTCAAGATCATTTTAAGAACAAAGAAGCATTCAGAATTAGGGACTTCTGGAAGAGCTTGCCAAAGATGTTTAATGAGATGATCTGTGAAGGTAGCTCAGAATTCCAAAGGATAGAGATGATGAGGGACATTATCCACCTGATCTGGAAGATCAGCAACATTTATATTGAGATCCCTCCTTGACAGGAAGTTGATGGACCAGAGGTACAAAATAAAATATGCATTATTAGACACAGCCAATGTATGGATTGGTTTGGTTTTACATAACTATATTAATTTGTTACAAGGAAGGTCTTTTTTTCTAGGGGAGGAGAACTGGGGAGGAATAAGGATAGAGTAGGGATAAAGACACTTTTTTATTTTTTATTTTATTTTTTTTATTAATACTTTTTATTTGCGAAACATATGTATGGGTAATTCCTAAACATTAACCCTTACAAAGCTTTCTGTTACAAATTTTTCCCCCTACTTCCCACCCCTCCCCTAGATGGCAGGATATCCACTATATGATAATTATGCTAGAATACTTAAGAAATCGAATATATGTATGGTTATTGCCACACATCATTTTTTGTGCAGGAGAAATCATATCTACAAGAAAGAATAATCCGATAAAGGAAATACAATGCAAGCAAACCTCAATAGAGAACAAGAAAATGTTATGTTGTGGTCCACATTTCACATCCCTCTCTATGGCTCTCCTCACTGAACAATTGGAATTGGTTTGAAGCATTTCATTGTTGAAGAGAGTCATGTCCATTAGAACTGATCCTCATATACTATTATTGTTGCCGTGAATAATGATCTCCTGGTTCTGCTCACTTCCCTGAGCATCAGTTCATGCAAGTCCCTCCAGGCCTCTCTGAAATCGTCCTGCTGGTCGTTTCTTACAGAGCAATAATATTCCATAACATTCATATACCACAATTTATTCAGCCACTCTCCAATTGATGAGCATCCACTCAGTTTCCAGTTTCTAGCCACTACAAAAAGGGCTGCCTTAAACATTCTTGCACATGTGGGGCTGTTTCCTTCTTTTATGATTTCTTTGGGATATAAGCCCAATAGAAACACTGCTGGGTCAAAGGATATGCATAGTTTGATAACGTTTTGAGAATAGCTCCATATTGCTCTCCAGAATGGTTGGATCCGTTCACAGCTCCACCAACAATGCATCAGTGTCCCAGTCTTCCCATATCCCCTCCAACATTCATCTTTATCTTTTCCTGTCATTTTAGCCAATCTGACAGGTGTGTAGTGGTACCTCAGAGTTGTCTTAATTTACATTTCTCTGATCAATAGTGATTTGGAGCACCTTTTCATATGATTATAAATAGTTTTAATTTCATCATCTGAAAATTGTTCATATCCTTTGACCATTTATCAATTGGAGAATGGCTTGAATTCTTATAAATATGAGACAATTCTCTATATATCTTAGAGATGAGACTAAAGATACTTTTTTTCAAAAAAAAAAGAAGAAAAGAAAGAAAAGTGCATCAATGCATTATTTAAAAGATGAAAAGAAAAGAACAGAAAGAAGCTAAAAGGAGAACAAAGACAAAGAAGAGCAATGTTGATGCTACCATGTTAAATTTGAGGCATACTCCCATTCCCCCCAAAATCCTAATGATCTGTACACAAAAAAACACAAGAAATCCCTAAGCACAAATAAAAGGATTACGGTGAAGAGGAAGACTGAATCACATGCCAGATTTATTTTTTTAATTTATTTTATTTGAAAAAAACAGAATAAGAAAAAAAACACAGAAATGGAAAACAAAACAAAATAAAGGAAAACAGAAGAGAACATTGTCATGTGCCCAGTAGAATATCAGAGAAGATTCAAAATATATAACAAATTATCAGATCAAGAAAGTATATGTATTACTAGAAGAAATTATATTCATGAATGTCCATTTTTTCTTTATTTTCTTATAAATTGTTCTCTGGTTTTTTGCTGTACACCTTATTTACTTTATTCTTTTTTCCCTCTTTCATCCTCTCCACCATCCCCAAGAAAGTTGCAGTTTAAAATATATATATATATTTATGTATACACATGTTCATGTATAGATATATGCAACACACACACACACACACACACACCACACATACAAAAACATGTCTTTCCTATCCCTGCTGACTTTTTAAACTAAATTCTGCTCCAATAACTTGTCCTCCACCCAAGGATCCTTCCCTTGTCTTCTTCCCTCACCCTTTGCTTCCCCATATGCTTATCCTTCTCTCCTTCCTTCTTTATAGATTTTGGAGGGTGCTATACCCTTCATGGTATATACGTAGTGTTGCCTATTGAATCCAATCCCAATGTGAGTGGGTTTTCAGAACTATGAGCCCTCCTCCCCACCAATGCCTCTATGTCTATTCTTCCTCTGCATCTCATTTTTATGACATGATTATTATTTTTACTTTAACTCTACTGATCTTTCTTTTAAGCTACCCTATTGTTGATATGAATCTTAAACATATAGTATACATTTCTCATATAAAACAAATACAAACAGTTTGTCCATGTTGAGTTCCTTAAAATTGATCTTTGATATTGGCTCTTATATGTTAAATTTTCTGCTAAGTTCCAGTTTGGTTGATAGAGAGTCCTGAAAATCTCCAAGTTCATTGAAGGCTCATTTTTTTCTCATTCAAAATTATAGATAATTTTGCTGGATATGATATTTTTGGCTGCAGGCCTAGTTTTTTTGATTGTCCATAGATATAATTCCAGGGCCTGCGGTCTTTTATTGTAGCTGTTGATAAGTCTTGTACAATTCTAATTGTAGCTCTAACATATTTAAATTTTTTCCTTGTTTCTTCCAAAATTTTCTCTTTGATCTGGGGTTTCAAAATTTGGCAATAATATTCCTGTGTGTTTTCCACAAAGGATCTTTTAGAGGTGGTGATCGATGGACTTAATTCTGTTTCTACTTTCCCCTCATGTTCTATCACTCCAGGACAATTTTCTTGGATTATTTCCTGCATTATTGTGGCAAGGTTCTCTTTTTGGTCACAACTTTCTGGCAGTCCAATTATTCTTATATTTTCTCTTCACCTGTTCTCCAGATATGTCATTTTTCTTATAAAATGTTTCACATTCTCTTCTATTTTCTCATTCTTTATTATCTGTTTTGTTATTTCTTGGTCTCTCATAGCTTCACTGGCTTCCCCTTGCCCAATTCTAATTTTCAAAGAATTATTTTCATCTTTGAGACTCTGTATCTCCTTTTCTAGTTGGCTAACTTTTTCATCATAATCTTCTTGTTTTTCTTGGATGGTTTTTGTTTATTTTTGTTTATTTTTTTTTAGTTTTTCTTCAATGTTTCTCATTTGATTTTTAAACTCCTTTTTTGAGTTATTCTATAAATTCTGAAAAGGGAATCATTTCATGTTACTCTTTGGGGTGGAAACTTTTTTTTACTAAAGTGTCTTCCTCTGAAAATGAACCCCAATCTTCCCTGTTTCCATTATGTATTTTATGGTGGGGTTTGTTCTTGTTTGCTGATTCATTTTTTTAAATAAATGGTATTTAGTATAAGCACCCCCTAATCAGAGATTGTCTCAAGCTTCCTTTTAGTTCTCTATTGTGACCAGGAACTCCAAACCAAGAGCTCCACTTTCCTGCAAGTGTTCATAGCTAGCAGCATCCCTGACCCCTTGCCTCTCCAGGGGGTTCACCCAGTTCTGCTTCCTTCTCAATACGTCTCAGCAGCACAGCTGAGCTTGGCGTTCCCAATCAGCTGAAGTTTACTTTGTCTTCCCAGACTCAAATCCTGACTGGACAAACAGTTAGAAAGGTAGTTCCTGCTGAGGCTCCAGCCACATCCAGCTAGCCCAAGGGGTCCCTAGTTGGTGTTTCTGAGGAGCTAGCCAAGAAGTGTTTGCACTTCAGACAGGTTAATTTCTAGTCCAGGGTCTTTCTTCAGATCTGGGTTATTTCAGGAGAACTCCTGTTCTGCCCCAAATCTTCTTGATCTATGGTCACTCTTAGAGGCAAATTTGTTCTTTTTATAGGGGAAATCAGAAGAGCTTGAAATTTATCAACCTACTCTGCCATCTTCCCAGAATCCTTCCTCCCATACCAGATTTCTTTTTTTTTTTTTTTTGCTGAGGCAATTGGGGTTAAATGACTTGCCCAGGGTCATACAGCTAGGAAGTATTAAGTGTCTGAGACCAGATTTGAACTCAGGTCCTCCTGACTTAAGGGCTGGTGCTCTATCCACTGCACCAACTAGCTGCCCCCATACCAGATTTCTTAAGAAAGCAGGAAGAATGGCCTAGTTAGATAATAAGATCACTGCAACAAGGACTTAGATTAGTTTAAACCTCAAAAAAAGAAAGATTACTGACTGATGCTGGTGGCAAGAGGGGACTGAAAGTCAAAAAGAGGACAGTCCTCTTCCTGTCCCAATATTGGAACTTGAGAAAGAAGTTTCTCTCAAAAAAAGTTCAGAGATGCAGTATCTACTGGATAGAGCTGAATTGTGCAAATACAAGATAGACAGAGGATGAGAAGTTGAAATCTAAAGTGAACAGAAGTTCATTAATCACAGTAAAAGGTTTCAGAAAGCATAATGGAAGGAGAAATGAAAAATAGGATAAAGTCTCAAGAGGGATAGATGAATTTGAAAGAATGAGCAGTGATATCAGAGGGCACAGATTTTTCAGATAAGCAGATACCAACTCTATGTCTCAGAGATGTAGAGAGAGAGAGGGCAGAATTTGCCAACCACGGATCAAAAAAGTACCATTTGACTGACACTTCTAGCTACCATTGCTCTGTGATGATAGAGTACAACATTAGTTTGTTCTCTATCAAACCTCAGATAAGAAAAGTCAGTCAAGCATCTTGAGTAGTAAATATTTGGTGAATGGATCTCCAGGGGTCTGATGGAACTTTCATATTCCACCTTAATTCCTTTACCTCACCCCAGGATGGCAATGGATGATGAATAGTCAGAAAATAACCTACCCATGAAACTTGCCCTTGGCTCCTAGTTGGTCAGCGGGAGTGGTCTAATGCACTATTTCTGGATGGGTTCTATGGGCAAGAGATCTAATGTCTGAGACTCCTAGGCAGGGTCCTGGCAGTGAGAGGCGTGTCTGAATATTCAATAGAGGGCAGAAATGTTAATGAAGTTACTCTTTGATCCACTACTGTGTCTGACTAGGTCGGCCACTACTGAGATCATGAGTAAGGGAAAAAGACTTACATACTAAAAATGTTTCTGGCAGCTCTTTTTTGGTGTGGCAGGGAATTGTAAATTGAGTGAATCTCCATCAGCTGGAAAATGACTGAATAAGTAATGGTATGTGAATGTTAAGAAATATTATTGTTCTAAAAGAAATGATGAGCAGACTGATTTCAAAAGAGCCTGGAAAGACTTATATGAACTGATGCTAAGTGAAATGAGCAGAACCAGGAGAATATTGTACACAGTAACAGCAAGATTGTAGGATGATCACAGCAACAACAATATTACATGATGATCAGTTCTGATGGACATGGCTCTCTGCAACAATGAAATGTCTCAAACCAGTTCCAATTGTTCAGTGAAGAAAGCCATATACACCCAGAGAGAGGGATGTGAAATGTGGACCACAACATATCATTTCCATGATCTCTATCGATGTTTGCTTGCATTGGGTTTCCTTGTTCAGATATTTTTTGTTCATGTAGATACGATTGTTCTTGCACAGCAAGATAAGTATGGAAATATGTATACATATATTCGACTTGTCAGGTATTTTCATATAATTAACATGTAGTGAACTTTCTGCCATTTAGGGGAGGGGAAGGGACTAAGGGTAAAATTTGTAACGGAAAGCTTTGTAAAGATCAATGTTGAGGAATTACCCATACATATATTATGCAAATAAAAAGCTTTAATAATAAAAAATAAGATTGTGTGATGATGAGTTATGATATACTTAGATCTTCTCAGCAACACAGTGATCCAAAACAAATCCAATAGACTTGGGATGAAAAATGCCACAGAAAAAACCTTGGAGACTGAATGCAGATCAAAACATATTATTTTCACTTTTTTGTTTTTGTTTTTTTCTTTTTCATGTTTTTTTTCTATTGTTCTGAGTTTTTTTTTCCTCACAACATGACTAATATGGAAATAATATAACCTGTATCAGATTGTCTGCTCTCTTGGAGAGGGGACAAACAAGAGAGGGAAGGAGAAAAAATATGGAACTCAAAATGTTAACAACTATCTTTACATATAATTGGAAAAATAAAATACTATTAAGTAAAAAGAAAGAAAGAAAAAACATTTTAATGCAGTTATCTAGAGAGTATCAATGTCTAAATCCAGTCACCAATCTGAAGGGGCAGCATGGCAGAGATGATCTATCACCAGTCCTGATGCTTACCTACCTCTCTGACTTTGGCCAAAATATAAACTGTAAAAACCATCTGTAAAAAGAAGAATTTGGACTATATGATCTCTGTGATGCCTTCTAGTTCTAGGTCTATAATCTGATGATCAGAAGTGAGCTTGTAACAAGGTCAACATATCCTACTCAGTAGCAATGGTGTGGTTGATTTGATCATAGTTCAGGGTTCCAGAATTGGGGTGGGAGGGAATTTGGAAGAAGAATAGCAACAAAGACAAGATTGCCATAAAGACTATGGAGGAGATGGACCATGAATTGAGAGATAAATGAAGTCTAGCTGGAACTTCTTCTGAAACAGTGGGCTAGGAAAGGCTAATATCATTCAGGGGAATGGGGCACCAGGGCAGAAATTTCTCCAGGAAGGGAAGGTAGTCATGGAGATTAGTGAGGAGAAGCCGTAGGAGATGAAGTGAAATGACGCATAGCTAGATGTTTTATATATATATATATATATATATATATATATATAGTACTGCTACCATCAGTAGTCTCTTTTCCAGTGTTTGATTGGGGATTGAAATAATTTGCTTTTTGGATTCCTATTATGACACTCTCTGTTAGAGAATAGATCTAGTTGATGTTTGGCTTATAAAAATATATCTGCTCAGAAAAATTTATTCAGGGTGCAAGACTTTCCAGATTTATCTCTGTGTAGGAAGACTTCATGGAGAAGGTAATATTTAACTTGAGTTTCATATATAATGTTTGTAACAGGTTTTGTGCTTCTTGCTTTCTCAATTAGGAAGATGTGAGGGGAAGAAAATGTAGATCTAAAATAACTGAAAAAAATAATATTGAATAAAATAATATTGATTTTTTTAAAATTAAGGGCATACAATAATTCAGTAGGAAAAGGGAACTAGACTAGATATTCTCTCAGGTCCTGTGTAGCTCTAAATCTATAAGCTTATTACTCCATAATTAGTTTTAAATCTATGATTTTACATGTAGAAAAAAGTATGAGCATGTGCATGGCATGTTCAGGAGCCAGAGAGAAGTTTAGTTAGGTTGGAAGATCGTGTATACAAACAGGAGTAATATGAGAAAGCTGGAAAGGACGGGTGCCAGGTTATGGAGAGTTTTAAGTGCCAGAGAGAAGCAGGCCTAAAACAAGTATGGACTGACAGTATCAGTCTTCCTGGTTCTTGGAGAAGCTGCCCTAATTCTGTCCTCTTGGGTCTTTCCCCCGACATCCTCCCATCCTGATCCCCCACCTCTGGCACAAGCCTGGGTAAGGGAAATGGTGTCCTTCTAATCATTCATTATTCATGTCCCTAATGGAAGACCTGTGGAAATCTTCCACTTAGAGCAGTTGTTCTTCCTCCTAGACGGGCTGCACTCAAAGGTGGAAACATCACTGGCTGAGCAGGGAATCATCTTAGTCACCAGATGGAAGTATCACACATTTGTGGGGGCTGGGGAATATAGCAGAGCAATAATGAAAAGGAGGAATGTATGAGGAGGTGAGAAACTAGAAGAAATCCTCAACAAAAACTGCTGTTTGTGTGTCTGGGTTGAAAACAATAAATGGTTAACAATAGTAACAACATCATTAACAATATCATTTCTATAATGTTTTATGGTTTGCATAGTCCTATGGTTATAAATGGCACAATATTATTATTATCATTCTGGGCAGCTGGTACAATGGACAGAGTGCCAGGTCTGGAAGACTTGAGTTCAAACCAAGCCTCAGATACTTACTAGCTGTGTGACTCTGGGCAAATCTCTTCATCCTATTTGCCTCAGTTTCCTCATTTGCAAAATAAGATGGAGAAGGAAATGGAAAACCACTTCAGTCTCTTTGACAAATGGGGTCACAAAGAGTTGGACACAATTGAAACAGCTGACTACAAATTATTATTATTATAATCTCTATTTTGAAGCTGATGAAATCGAAGCTCAGCTAAGTGAAGTAATTTGCTCAGTCACTAGGCTGGCACATGGAGGTAGTGGATCTGATCTCAGGCCTTCTGCCTCCAAGTTTGGCACACCATGGCAATGTTTTCTCTCATTACACCCACAAACAGTGGGAAGTTGGAGACTTTTCTACTTTCTCTTCCAACAGCAAGACTAAATGAATGAAGATCAGCACAGGACAGTGGAAAGAACTTTTGCCTTTGCAGGAAGAAGACTTAAATTCCAAATTTGTCTCTTCCACTAATTTTTGCTGCATGATCTTGGGCAAATTATTTAATTCCCTAGACCTCATATGAAAAAGGCAGAGAGTTGGACTAGATGGCTCTGGGTCCATTCCAGTTTCAGAGCTATGATCCTATGAATTTCTTCTCAGGTAAAGCAGGTCAGTTTGTTGAATGGAAATGAAGCAAGTTGGGATGGCAAAAGAGCTTTTATAATCATGGATCTTATGAGTTTTCTATTCCTAGAGGACTTCAAGTGGAAGCCAAATAATTGTCAGACTATTGTCAGCTATACTCATATTACTACTACTAATAATAATAATACCATTTATATGATACTTCATGGTTGTCAAGAATTTCTACAGACATTATCTTATTTGCTCCTCAAAATAACCATAGGAGATACGTATTATTATTATTATTCCCATTTTACAGATGAGAACCCTGAAGCAGACATAGATTAAATAAGTTGCCCAGAGTCACACAACTAAAGTGTCTAAAGCCAAATTCAAACTCAGATTTTCCTGATTCTGAGTGCAACATTGTTTCCACATTACCATCTAAACACATGTATTCTGCCTGATGGTGTAGGAAGGGTCCCATAAGAGAATAATTGAATAAATCTTCATCTAGGAAGAGAATGGGAAGAGATCATAAGTTTCCAGTGGGAGAATGAGGAAAGCAAATCCATGGAAAACTAAAAAGGCTTAAGCTATAAATCAGAGCATTAGAGATGGCAGCCAAGACAGAGGGAATGGACAGTGGTCAGAGGTGCCAGTTAACTGTGCACATTCGGGAAGACTCATACCACTTGCCAAGTCAGGGAACAAGGAGGTGAGCAAGCAAAGAGATAAGTGAGGTCAGATATCAGATAACGGGAATAAGCCAGATCCATATGGCCATTGATTAATAGTCGGGCTTTACTCAGAGAACTATGTCTCTGGGGTTTGCTTTTATGTAGCTGCTGGCCATATTCCCTCTTGGGTTATAAAATCATAGGATCATGGAGTCATAAATTTAAAGCTAATAATGGAGTCATAAGCGCTTGGATTTAGAGTTACATGGGGTCTAAGAGAACATTAAATCCAAATCCCTCATTTCACAAATGAGAAAACCAAGGCCCAGCAAAGTTAAGGACTTGACTAAGATTAAATAAATGAAGGACAGGAAACAGAAATGGTACAATTAATATAGTGCTTGATTTGGACTCAGTTACCCTGCTTGGGTACTTGCTGCTATTGTTTAACCATGGAAAAATTGTTCTCCGTTTCCTTATTTGTGAAATGAAGAAGCTAGAAAAATAATAACCTCCAAGTCTTCTTCCAGTCCTAAATCTATGATCTCAGTAGCAAAAATGATCTAATTTGGACAAGAACTTAAAAGTACATCACCACCACTCTTGCAAGATTCTGTAAGATGAATACTATTTTTTTACCCATCCATAAACCTTACCACTTAATCTAATTCCATCCAAGTCTCATTATACTTTCAAATGTACAGAATTCTCCACCTACCTCATCTTTTCATCTAAGATTATCATGAGTCTAGGATCAACATATGAAAATAAATTGGTCATTCTGATAATTCAATTTTTTTGTCAGTTTAATTTCTTTTTAAAGAGAATTACTTTGGGGTGCGTTGTCATCATGTGTTTTAATGTATAGATCCAGTCTTAGAAGCAGTCTATCTCTCTTATTCCAGATAAAGTCAGTCAGTCAATAAATAGTAAGTACTTACCATGTACCAGGGACTGTGCTAAGGGTTGGGGATACAAAAGGCAGTTCCTGTCTCCAAGGAGCTCACAATCTAATGGAGTGCTAGACTCAAAGTAAGAAGATCTTGAATCCAGCTTGCAATACTTAATAACTGTGGGACCTCAAAACCACTTAAATTCAATGTGTCATTGCCTTCATCTGCATAATTGTATCTGTCATGATCTCCATGACAATAACAAGCAACTAATTCATAGTTTTTGAGAGAATCAAATGTAATAGTGTATATAATGCAAATCTGGAAGCCCTTATAAACGTGAAGGATTTTTTGTTTGTTCATATATTTTTCAAAGTAATTGAAGTTGTGATTTGCCAGTGCCATACACCTAGTAAGTGTCTGAGACTAGATTTAAACTCAGATCCTCCTGGCTCCAGAGTCAATGTTCTATCCATTGAACCACTTAACTACCTCACTGCCCCAAGGTGAATTTTTTCCCAGTTACACAAATGTCAATATGGATACTAACTTATAAGGGTTTCAGTTGAATACCCATTCTGGAGACCAGGGCACTTCTTCCACCAGCTTTAGATTCCCTATCTTATTTTTGATCATTCTGAAATGGAGAAGTCATGGTTAAACAGTGTTTGAATAGGTGATTTGCTGAATTCCCCATGAGCTCCTTCTTTCTGCTTGTGCTTGAAGGCTGGGGAAGATAGTCTGAAATGCAATTTATGGAGCCCCAAAATATTCATCAAAGAACTTTATTTGTAAACAGAAAACCACCAACTGGGTAAGATTATCTGTGATCTGGCCAAACAGATTGAGGCAGCTTTGATAGGGGATTTCCTGTATCTAAACAGGTTTTTTTGTTTGGTTTTTTTTTTTTTTTCCTTTTGCTGAGACAATTGGGGTTAAGTGATTTACCCAGGGTCACACAGCTAGGGAATATTAAGTGTCTGAGATCAGATTTGAACTCAGATCCTCCTGCCTTCAGGGCTGGTGCTCTATCCACTGCACCACCTAGCTGCCCCATCTAAACAAGGTTTTTTTTTTTGTTTGTTTGTTTTGTTTTGTTTTGTTTTGTTTTTTCTTTTTGCTGAGGCAATTGAGGTTAAGTGACTTGCCCAGGGTCACACAGCCAGGGAATGTTAAGTGTCTGAGACCAGATTTGAACCCAGCTACTCCTGACTTCAGGGCTGGTGCTCTATCCACTGTGCCACCTAACTGCCCCCCATCTAAACAGTTTTTAGGGACAGCAACTTTCTCCCGATTTCTTCCCTCACTGCATTCCAAGACTGTAACTTATGGAAGAAATTTGCCCTTCCAACATGACTTCCTCAAAGAGAAGTGAATAAAAAAGTTCTCCTCCTAAAGAAAGAAAACAAGTGAATAAACCAACAAAACAGGATACTTTCTCCATTGGGTCCATATCCTATTGGGTCAGACATGGCAAATCAGATTTATAACAGCAGCGACCCTGGGCAAATAGTTTATCCATCTGGACAAGGATTGATGCTCTATGCCTGATATTACTTCCCACCTTCTAGACCCAACATAGAAAGGTGTCTTACCCTGAGGTTTTTTAAGTCTAAGTATTATAAAATAGGGCCATCTTTAACAAGAGACACATGATCTTAGAGGAACACCAGGAAGGCTCCCCATTCCAAAGTCTCAAATCTTTGCTTGCCCCAAGTATCTAAAATTCCATCAAAGTTAATCTTTGAGTAAAGCACTGTTCTCTGAAGAATTGCAAATAATCCTGGGAAATATAATACATTAATCCATTGATTAGCCATTAACGCCTTTAGCAAGGTAGCCTGGGTTAGCTTTTCCCCCCCAGATCAGCAGTTTAGGAGAAAGGCTCTAGCCAGCTAGGCAAATCAAAGGTGAAAGGTTTCTAGAATGACTCCAAGAACTGCATAAGCTGAGAAGGTGTACTGGAGCTGCATATGGCAAGATCATAAATTCAGAGCTAAAAGGAACCCTAAAAGCCATTTACTAGAAACCCTTCAATTTGCAAATAAGGAAATTAAGTCAAAGAGAGGTTGTCAATGATCAGACCAGAGTGAGGCAGGCTTCAACAGTGGATCTCCTATATCTAAACAGTCCTTGGAGCCAATTCTTTCTCCCCCTTACTCCTCTCCCAGCCCTTAGGTCCTATTCCTATTTTTTTTTCAATTTTGCTATTATTGTTCAGTTGTATCTAACTCTTTGTGACCCCATTTAGGATTTTCTTGGCAAAGATACTGGAATAGTTTGCCATTTCCTTCTCCTGATCATTTTACAGATGAGGAAACGGATGCAAAGAAGGTTAAATGACTTGTTCAGTTTGGGTCACATAATCATATCTGAGGCTAGATATGAACAAAGGTTTTCATCACTTCAAGTTCAGTGCAGTTGTAGGGCTGTTTTTTACTCCCAACAGCCCTACAAAGGCATACACACACACACACACACACACACACACACACACTTATATGAATGCATTTATATATATGCATGTATACATGCATGTATATATGTATGCATATATTACTCTTCTCCACATAGATTGGGTGACTCCTACTTTTCTAAAGATAATGGAAAGAGCACAGGATTTGGAGTCAAAAGACCTGGATTCAAATTCTGACTCTTTTCCTTACAACTTTGTATGACTTTGGGCAAGTTACTTTACCTCTCTCTGTCTCAGTTTATCTTAAAATGAGTTTTTACAGGGTAATTTTCAAAGTCCCTTCCAACTCTAGAGATCTAGCTAATCAGTTCTAAACAAACTCTTCTCTGATATCCCTAATCCTCCCTATCTTGTGATTTTTCTAGTAGCCCAGAGGTAGCCAAGTACACAAGGTATCCAAGCCCCAAGTAGGGCTCTGTGTGACCTAAGCATTAACTTGGGAACAAAGACTCTTCAGCTCTTGGAATTTGATCTGGATTCAACCTTGGGGGATTTTTCACTAATCATGTGGATATCATTCATGTTCACCCAAACCAAAAAATCTATGTACCACTAAGTAGCTCTGAATTTGGCTCATTTCTAGGATTTTTAGTTCCCTTGTAAGCAACCAAGACTTCCATAAACATTTGCACATAAAACAGATTTATTAGAACACATATAAGGGTTCCAGATCATGAAAACAACAAGATGACAAACTAGACATTTTTTCTGATCTCCACAATTTTTCAAATCTCCTCAAAACAGAAATTATCTATCAAAGATAAAGTAATTTCAGTTGTTTCTATGATGTAAGACACTCAGAATCCAAAAAAAAAAAAAAAAGTAACCTTCCTCCTCCAAAAAACTCCCTAGAAAATAACATTCACCAACCCTGCCTGAGAACACTCAGCACCCCTCCTCCACCTCTCTACTGGAAACAAGGCTGGATTAACAGACCAAAGGACAGAACACAGGCTGATATCAAACCCATGTCTACATGCTGGTTACTCACCTCCTTCTTTCCATTGTCACAGAGACCCCAGTTCTAGACCACAGAAGTTTGTTCAAGCCTTGTTAGCCATCTTGGCCACAACCTCTCAAGACCAAAGGCTTACCAGAGGCTGTAACCTGGACAAATCAGTGCTTAAAAGCTCTGAACTGGAAGTATTGGGGAAAAAAGGTGATGTGCTATTTGTGCCAGAGCAGAGGACAAAGGACAGGGTAGTGGGACAGGAGATTATGTGTGCAAGGAGCTGTACAACATCTCTGCAAACCAGAGGGAAAAACATAGCATCCTGGTGAGATCAATTTGGACCACCCAAAAGTCAAATGGGGTAGAGACTTAAGGTAGTGAACTGTGAATTGTCCATCATGGGAGGAAGCTGAGACACTTTGAGCTCCAGTTTCCAAAGAAACTACAATCAAGGAGAAGGAGTCGGGAAATGAGTGATAAGGAAAATAATGAGAAGGAAAAACTAAAAGTAGCAAAGATTTCAGGAAGGAGAAAAGCCAAAGACATTCAACATATACATAAATCAACAGGAAAGAGAATAACAGCAGAAAATAAGGCTTCCAGATCCAGTAAATGAGTTCAGGCAATAGATGAAAAAACAGCAAAACAAACAGAAATGATCTAACATTTGATGGTACAGCAGACCCTATGGAATTTGAGGGCAGCCTAGAAGCACAACATCCTATTCCCAAGAGATTTTAAAGAGATATGAGAATTAGAAAATCAGAATTTATGTCCAGCCTAGAAAAAATAATGAACAGAATAGAAAAACAAATCTTCAATGGCAAGCCTCACCAAAGAAACAAAAGAGAACAGTAAATTGGGAGTACAAACATAGATGTGAAGAACAACATAGAAGAAGAAAAGCAAGAAACAATAACATCCAAAGAAAAGAACCTATAAGGGAGTGAGTATGGAGGTGGAGAAGATGAAAAAAGAAAGAAAAAAAAGAGGCCTTAGAGATAGGATGGGCTTTCATGAAAAAATTTTCCTATGGGTAAAGAAAGATGGCTTGCAAAGGGAAACAAGGAACTTACACTGGATAAGGACTAAGGGATTTGATGCTCAAAAAATCTACTTGTTTGGGGATGGGGAAAGTTGGACCCCAGGGGATGGGGGACTTGCACCTGGGGGAGTGGTAGAACATAGACACAGGGAAGAGATTTCCAGGCAAATTTAGAAAAAAGATCAACAAGAAAGGATACAGATCCGTGGTAGGCTTCATAATCAAAGACTTGGTAGAGGAGAAGTCCTTCCATGGGACTGTGTCCTCTCTGACACTGATAGACATTGTTCTGGAAGTGAAGTACAATGGAAAAGGGGAATTTATAGGATTAGCCCTATAAGGCAATGGCCAAAAATACCTTAGAAGGAAAAGCCTAGAATGGATACCATGGATACTTTTGTTGCATAAGAATACAAAGAAAAAAAAGATTTCAAATAATTATAGGGGTCCTAAATCAGAGAATGAGAGTACAGAATAAATAGAGAAGATGGAGAAAGTGAGAGAAATACTTTTATGAAAGAGCTATAAATAGTAAATATCAAAACTAAGGAGTAAGACTAGTTGAAGGGGAGAAGGAGGAATCTCCTTGATTAAGAGAAAAAAAGATGAGGGTAAAACATATAATTGGATAAAAGCAGGAGGGAAAAAAACTAATGAATAAAACCCTAAAGGGAAATGGCTATCATCAAATAAGAAGAGGAAATTAGGAGTGTGGGGAAATAAGCCAAAGGATATGAATGTACACTTCTCAAAATAACTACAAAGAATTCACAACCACAGAGAAAAAAAAATGATCAAAATCACTAACATCACTAATGCAAATCTAAATAATACTGAGCTTTTACCTCACACCTTGCAAATTGGCAAAAATGATCAAAAATGATAAAAGCCAATACTGGAAGGGTTGTAGAAAGAAAGAGACACTAATACATTCCTGGTGGAGTTGTAAAATTATATAACCATTTTGGAAGGCCATTTGGAATGATGCAAATAAAGTGACTAAAATATTTGTACCCTTTGAACCAAGATTCCATTACTGAGCTTATGTTACATTGATAAGAAAAAGTCACCATTATATTCCAAATAGCAGTACTTTTTGTGATAGCTAAGAATCAGAAACAAAATGGTTACCAGTCAATTGAAAAAACGGCAAAACAAGTTGTGGTTTATGAATATAATGGGATATTACTCTACTCTGAAAAAGGGATTTATGTGAGGAATACATAGAAACACAGAAAGATCTTTAGGAAGTGATATAGAATCAAGAATTCAAAACACAATGACTATAAATGGAAAGAATGACACACACACAACTTTAAAGTAAATGCAACAAAATTATAAAGATCAAATAGGACTCAAAGGAAGAGATATGAGATAATATTTCCAACATACCCCCTTTGTGGAGATGGAAGATCTACAGGTGTAACACATTGCATGTTTTTGGACTTTTTCATTGTAGCTATCTCAAAAAACTTTTTTTTCCTCTCAAAAAAATATTATTTGTCATGTGGGATGGCTTTTTGGGATGGGCTGGGAAGGAATAACCAAGGTGATGTAAGAAACAGAAAATGCCAGTGTAAAGCATATTAAAAAAAAAAGGCATATAAAGACAAATGGGGCTTCCCCTGATTCCAAGTTACAAAGGAACGGAATCCTTTTATTTTTCCATTCTCAGAGAGCTCAGCCACTGTCACTTTGTCCTGGCAACTATTCCATCTGCCCTCCAACCCAATAGTCTTCCCAACTCTGCATAGTTTTCCCACATTGTCATTTTTTTTTACATTTATTTGGTTCTGGCCCAACAGACAATCCCTTAGTCACCAATACTGTCACTGTTTCAATACTGACACCTTAACTTTGCAAGCAGTCCTGCTTGCCCATACTCTTAATCTGTTTTTATCCCACCAGTTCTTTCCTCCTGTTCTTCAATATGCATGCTTCTCTCTGGCCCAAGGGAAAGCATGTCCTTGCCTATTAATGCATGCTTGCTACATATGTCAAGGTTTTTTGTTTTGGTTTTTACTTAAAGCCTTTCTTATTGACTAGTTACACACAAAGTAAATCAAATGACAAAGAGTATTAAGTAACTATCTTCTACATAATGGTGCGATCATACTTGACTATCCTATATTTACACTCAGAAAATAAATATATGCTTCCAGATTTGATTTACCTCTTACCATGTTATAATTTCTGATTTTCTCTAGATTTTGTTTTCCTCATTTTGATGTTCTAGATCTTAGGAACTGATTAAATTAAGATAATTTTGAACTTTATTCCTATTCTGTCAGAAACTCTTGGAATAATAATATTTTCAGTTATTTAGATATCTTGAGAGATATATTAAGTTTGGGTCACCAGAAGCATTCACCTCAACTTTAACTACATTGCAAAAGATACAGATAAATACCTTCCAGACAATCTGACTCCCCCTACTCTCCTCTCCCTACTTCCGAAAAAATTCAACCCTGATTTTCTCTTCCCTCCCTTTATATCATTAAGACTTGGATCTTTCTCTTTCTACCACACCACCTAGAAGTGAGACTAGCCTTCCTTTTCATCCCTACTCCTTTCATACTGAGGCTTTCTTTTTTTTTTCTTTCCCTTCTTCCTCTCGACTTTCAGGGAATTGTTAAATCAGTCCTCTCTTCCCCTCCCCCAGCTTCTCTCCATCCCTACTCAGCTCTTGTCCAGATTCAGAAGAGTTTAATAAGTTGTTAATCCTCCTCTTCACTCCAGTGGGAAATCTGAAGTTCAAAGGGCTGAAACCACAGACAAGTCAATATACTGCAGGGGATTCACTTTCAGGACCCCTCACTGTCAGAAGGAAAAAAAATCTGATTCTTACTAAGCTCTAAACCCCTGTGAAATTGATATCTCTTCAGCCAAAGAAAGATAAGAGAATGGGATCATGAAGGAACTGAAAATAGACAAAGGCAGCTCTCAAAAACCCAGTCAAATGCTCCCTTTTGTCTCCAGGATCTGATTGAGAACTTAGTGTTCATGACTGAGTCTGTTCACTAATAGCCACTTTAGAAATACAAAGATGGACCCAGTGAACTAAAAGTAATTAATGGAACATGGTCCCAGATGATTCATGAACACACAGTTTTTCTGAGGGCCAGTCATGACCAATAATAATAATAATAATTCATCTTTCTGCTCTTCTATCTTCCCTTCTTAAAGGTCCTTTCTTTTTATTTCCCAGTCTTTTCCCTTCCAAATGGAAAAGGACTCTCTTGTAACCTGGAAACTTTGCAGGGTGTATTATTTAATTGATTGAGAATATCAGGATTTTATCTCTGACTGAAAGGGTCCTATGATCTCCAGATTACCCAAGAGTCTGAGGAGGGCTCAAAAGGTGATGATGAGGATGGATTTGTCATAGATCATCACTACCCAGGCACTTTGGGAAATGCTTTAAGATTACCAGAAGAATATTTGCATGATACACTCTCTAGGACAGAGATAATACATAAAATACAGAAACATAAAGGGAAAGTCAACTACATAGTCAGACTCAAAGCTGACCTATTGCAAAGAGGTCTCAACTTATTTTTTGACTCTCCCTCTGACAACAGATGCAGTTTAGAATCTCAAGACCAGATTTAGGTTTTCTCTACTCCCAGAATAGCTATAGGAGTAAAGAGAGGCAGGTGCCTGCTTGTAGATTATTAGTGACAGCTGCTGCCCTCTTGCTCCACAAATCAATTGCTCCTCCTTCCTGATTGTGATAATAAAGGAGATCTATTTTTTCCCTTGCTGGACCTTTCCCTCACTACAATTCCTTTCCTCAAGGTTCTCCTCTTATACTAGACCATTTAAAATGATATGAGCATTTTAAGAAACTAGTTATGCCTTGAAATGCCACTCTTCTTGACAATGTTTACATTTTCTCTGTTAACTTGAAGGGAAAAAAACTGGGGGGGATGGAGAGGATTAAGTAGACACCTTTTAACTATCTTCTTATCACATTATATAGGCAACTGTTTATTCTTTGTAGACATAGTACTGGCAAGGTATTATCCTGGGTAGAATTCAAGATCACTTTTTCCGTATATAAAAGTTAACCAGTGGGTGAACAGCAGTTCATTTTATGGTAGGTGATAAATATGGTCTGGTTTGTCCTTTGCCCTCAAAGAAAAAAATCTAATAAAGAGCAACTCTATCACATATCTAAGGGGAAATGGCCAGAGGTACAATAATGTCAACACTTATGATATGTCAGAAGCACTCAATTCCCCGGAGTGTTAGCTAGGATTATTATTGCCTCAAATATAAGGATATAAATAGATGGAACCTCCTTTACATTCATTCTAAGTACATTTTACCTTAGAACAGGGGATCTTCACTTGGGGGAGTTCATGAACTTATTTTCTAAAAAATATTTTAATAGTTGTATTTCAATAGAATTGGTTTTGTTTGTAATCTTATGTATTTGTTTTAATTTTTTGTCCTTTTTCATTTCCTTGTCTAAAAATATTATTTACTTTAAACATCTTTTTAAATTTGCATTTCAAATTATCTCCTTCATTCCAGTCCCTCCCCTATCCATCAAGAAGGCAAACAATATGATAAAAATATTATATATTTATTTTATGCAATTAAAATATTATTCCAAGAAGGGGTACAAAACCTTTGCCAGACTGTTGCCAAAGGCATATAGGATACACAAAAAGGTGAAGAATCCCTGCTTTAGAATTTATCAAATAATATGAATCTGGATGGATAGCTAATACTGTGAATGACAAGCCTAAGATTCAAAGAGATTTTGACCTGATGAAACACTAGGAAAAAATAATCAAGATGACATGTGACAGTGATAAATATAAAAATATGCATTTTAATTTATAAAAACAATGTACAAGTTAGGTACAAGGTAGAGAGATAAAACTTGTTTAAAGAAGACTTTGTATGAAAAAGATGTGAGAATTTCCATTGATCACAAGCCTAGTAGTAAAGAGTGAGACCTTGGAATGATTAATATAGACTTACCTCCCAAGACAAAGGAGAAAGGATTCTATAATTCTATAATATTCAATAGTTCTAGAGGGCTATTATGCTCTGTTCTGAATGCAATATTTTAAGATGGACATCAAGCATCAAGAGAAAGTTGGTCAGGGAGTCTGGAAACTATATCAATTAAACGATTTGGGGATTTAGCCTAAATAAGGGGGGGGAACCTCTTTGGTTTATGATAGAAGGAACATTTTGAAAACACAGAGGAACAATTCATGGAGGTATAGGAAGGCAGATTTCATCTTAATATCAAGAAGAAATTTCTAATAATGATAGTTGACCAGTAATGGAATTGTAGTGAATGTCGAAAGTAGTGAACTTTCTAATATGAAATGTTCAGGCAAAGATTAAGTGAGAACCTATAAGGATTGGGAAGAGGAAGTTTCCTGACTAGAGTAGAGGTTAAATTAGATGACTTTTAAGTTCTATGATTTTTTTCACCAAAAATGCCTCTACTTCAGTGACAGCTGATGACAGCTTTTAATATCATCCAGAATAGCTAGGGATTTGGGAACCATATTCATCAAAATAAAGTAAAGAAAGAGATATCTGACACTAATAGGTGTTTCTGGTAGGATCTTTGTGTTAATAACTGTTGAATGACCCTCAAGTGCCTCTGGAGAGTGCAACTTCAGCACTCACCTCTCTTAAGATATCAACACATACTTCTAAGCACCATTCACCCCAATTTTTTACTTTGGGTCTCACAGAACAAGTTATGTGCCTTCTATAACCATGAAGAAGAGGAAATGTTCTATTTACAGCCCAAGGACATGTCTAGGTAGATGATAGATAGGCATAAAATACATTTTACTAGTAATTCTTTTTTAAAAAATTAATTGGACACACGGTCTTTGTAATGCTGAGAGTAAGGTAGCCTGATACATTAGGGAAAATGCTGCCCTTGGATTCAAAAGACCTAGATTCAAATCCTGATTATATCATTTACTGTGTAACCTATGTCAAATCATTTAAACATTTCAGGTCTTGCTTTCCTCACAAGTAAATGAGGGGGTTGGACTAATTGATATATGAGGTCCTTTCTAGCTCAGCTCTATAATCCTTCTACATTGGGCTTCTAAAACCTATACTCAAAATGCCACAACACCCAATGCAATTTAACAAGTACCAGAAGGGTTATAAATAAGGGCTTTCAGAAGAAAGGTGGATCACTATCTAGCCAGAAGCTAGTTCGTAAGAAAGATTTGTTAATGGCAAAGAATATTGTGATATTTTTTATTTTATTTTTTTTATTTGCAAAACATATGTATGGGTAATTCTTCAACATTAACCCTTACAAAGCTTTCCGTTACAAATTTTTCTTCCCCACTCCCCACCCCTCCCCTAGATGGCAGGACATCCACTACATGTTAATTATGTTAAAATACTTGACAAATCGAATATATGTATACATATTTCCACACTTATTGTTGTGCAAGAAAAGTCGTATCTACAAGAAAGAAAAAATCAGATAAAAGAAACACAATGCAAGCAAACATCAATCGAGAGAATGAAAATGTTATGTTGTAGTCCACATTTCACATCCCTTTCTCTGAGTGTATATGGCTTTCTTCAGTGAACAATTGGAAGTGGTTTGAAACATTTCATTGTTGAAGAGAGCCATGTCCATCAGAATTGATCGTCATATAGTACTGTTGTTGCCGTGTATAATCATCTCCTGGTGCTGCTCATTTCACTCAGCATCAGTTCATGTAAGTTTCTCCAGGCCTCTCTGAAATCGTCCTGCTGGTCGTTTCTTACAGAACAATAAGAATATTGTGATATTGAGAAGGATTTGGGGGATATCCTTCAAGGATATTGAGAAAATGTAGTTTTTCCCCTTTTGTCTTATTTTTCTTACACAATATGAAAACTATGAAAATATGTTTTAAAAGATTGTAAATGTATAATTTTTATCAGATTGCTTGCTGTCTTAAAGAGAAGGAAGGGATAGAGGAAAAGTTGGAGCACAAAATCTTACAAAAATCAATGTTGAAAACTATATTTACATGTATTTAGAAAAAATAAAATACTATTGAAAGGAAAAAAGGAATATTGGAAAACCTCTGAGGTTCTGGGTAACTGTACCAAAGAAACTAATAACAAAGATGCCTACTATGTACCAGGAACATTGCTAAGCCCTTTATAGATGTTATCTCATTTAGTCTTTCCTTAAAACACTCTTTGAGTTCTTTGCCACTATTATGGCCAATTAACAATTGAGAAAAATGGGACAAATATTAAGTGACTTGCTCAATGATTATATAGCTGATAAATGTTTGAGGACAGATTTGAATTCAGGTCTTCTTGATTCAAGGTCTAACACTCCACTGTCCTACCTAACAGCCTAGCAAAGAGAGGAAGAAGATAGGAAAGCAAAAATAAAATTTGACTTAAAATGAGAGTTTGAGTTTCTGTATTATATAGATCATCCTTAAAAGTAAGGCAACTAATGATAAGGGTAATGATCTATTTAAGTCAGAGCTGAGATAAAACATTTGTTTGCTCTAAAGCAACATTTGAAAATTGTGTCTTCACTGTAACACTCAAAACTTGATTTAATCAGAAATAAGCAATATATATATATAGTATACATTTGTACAAAGTGTGTCTTCTTGTCCTCACCTCCAATATATAATACCCAGAGTATCTGACTGCCATCCCTGGCTCTAGTTGATTCTGATTTAGACCTCCAAAGATAAAGAACAAGGGAGCTCACTTTGGAAACAAGAAGAGGTTAAAATAATAGGTCACTGGCAAATGCTTAGTAGATTGGCTATGGTTTAAAACAACAAGAACACTTTGATAAAAAGGGCAAAGGCCACACCCACATGATATTGGCTTGATGTTGTAGATGTCATGGACATCAAGCATAAAAACATAAATTTTAATTACTGCCCTTGCTTAAACCGGGGCACACTTTTCGCATATGTCAGGGACATGAAAGACAGAGAAGCAATTCACAGTCTCTCATGCAGGCTGAAAGCTTCTGTCCTTGGTCCTGAGCAATCAAGGTCTGGGTAAAGCCATGCTGTGCTCTCAAGCAAAAATAATAATAATAATAAGGATTGAAGAAAAGATAATATGACATACCTCCTCTATCATTATAGTGGGGGGTAGGGGAGGACTGTTAGGATAAAAAATATTTATTTTCAGACATGATTTCTGTAATGGATGTTTTACTTGATTTTTCTTTTTCACAAGGGAAGGTTCAATTGCAAGAAGTATATGGGAAATAATTGATGTAATGACAAAAGGAATCAATATAATTCATTTAAAAACACTTCAGGTTGAAATGATCTCTGGCTTTTCAAATAGGACCCCATTTTTCTGAAAATTTTAGCTGGCTGTGGGCTGTGTTATTAGTGACAATGAAACACTTTGAAGACAAGGTAAAGAAAAGATGCTAACAAAAAATATTTTTAAAATACCAAAACAAAGGAATATTTAAAAAAAAAGAAAACATATTCCAAATGTTAAAAATAATTGATTTGTTCACTGACTAAAAGTGTTTCCCCCAGTAATGGTGTCTAAAGTTCTCCTGATCCTTAGGGATTAATTATTTTGATGTAAGGTGGTGGGCTGGCATAGCCTCCTCTGAAATTATTATGGAGACAAAAAGGGAGGTATAGCATTTCCTCAGATTTTAGAGCCAGTGTCCAAACTAACCTATTGGAGCCTCTGGTGGCTCCAGAGGCAGGACCCCATTCTTAGTTGGGGAAGGAGTGAAGATGATAAACAGAATGGAGTGCAGAGAACCTGATTGGAGATGTCCTGGTGAGAAAATTCAGTTCATTACTATAAAGCCCAGCTGCTTTTATCCTTCCCCTATCTTTTTTCATTGTTGCTATAAATTATATTGTATATTACAATCATTCACCTTGTTTGTCAAATGGCTTATCTTTTCAAGGCTATATGGTATATTAATAGCAACAACAGTTGACATTTATAGAAGGCTTTCAGGCTTACTGAGTGGTTTATAACATTATTTCATTTAATCCTTAGGACAATCTGTTAGGTAGGGATCCAGTATTATTGTTCTCCTTCCCACCTCCCATTTATCAGAATAGAAAGAGGATTAAACTAAATATTAGTTTCTATGTCCTGGTCCTCTCCCCTCCTTGAACCTCTCTAACTCTCTGTTATCTGTAAATTGGGGCTTCATTCATTCATTCATTCATTCAATAAACATTTATTAAATTGTCTACCTCTTACCGGGTTCTATGCTAGATCAGGGGTATGAAGAGAAATATAACACAGACCCTGTTCTCAAAGTACTTAAATTAAAATTAGGGGAAAGGACACATAAATAAATAACTGTGATACAAGGGAGTGTATCATAAATGTAAAAGGGAAATCTCAACAAAGTGCCATAAGAAATTTAAGAAGGGAAATATCATTTTTACTTGGATGAAGTTGAAAGAATAATCAGGGAAGGCTTCATAAAGAAAGTATTACTTTGAAGAGGATTGCAAGACATAAAAAAGCATTTTTTGGAAATGGTGTGAGCAAAAGTGCTGAGATGGGAGAAGGTAATACATAAATGGGGAAAAGGAATGACTCAATTAATCCAACAGGTATTTATTAAGAACTTATTATGTACTAGACATTATATGCTAAGGATATACAATGAATAGTATTGTGTCTAGACTCAGAAAAGCTTGTATTTAATTCTAAACTCAGACATTTACTAGCTGTGTGAGCAAATGATTTACAAATATCTATACACCTCTGTTTCTTCATCTGTAAAATGGGTATAAGAATAGCATTTACCTACCAGGATTGTTGCAAGAATCAAGTGAAATAATTTTTTAAAGGCCTCTGATAAACTTAAGTTACGTACAGATACTAGCTAATGTTATCATTACAAAGAAAAAAATAAAACATTTTTTGTCCTCTAACAGTTTACATTCTATTGGAAGAAACAATATGTAGATAGATAGACAAACAGACAGACAGATAGATAGATAGATAGATAGATAGATAGATAGATAGATAGATAGATAGAATTAAAGTTAATTTAGAAAGAGGTGTTAACAAGGGAATCAGGAAAGATTCTTGTAAGAGATGGCAAGGGAGGTGAATTTTGCAGTGAGGTAGAGGTAAAGAGGGAGAACTTTTCAAGTATGGGGGGGAAAGGCAACCTATGTGAAGGCATAGAGATGAGAGATGGAATGTTGTTGATGAGGAACAACAAGGAAGACAGTAAGCTTGGTGTGAATGGAGAGAAAAGATCTGGCTAGAGAGTAGAAATTTGTGGGGCAGCTAGGTGGCGCGGTGGATAGAGCACCAGCCCTGAAGTCAGGAAGACCTGAGTTCAAATCAGGTCTCAGACACTTAACATTCCCTAGCTGTGTGACCCTGGGCAAGTCACTTAACCTCAATTGCCTCAGCAAAAAAAAAAAAAAA